>JAKSZT010053883.1:49373659-49406857 GCA_026826555.1 Tolypeutes matacus
TGCAAGGCCATAGGGGATAGCTGCAACAATACACCTTTGTGCTGCCACTTCATTGCCATTCATGACCTTCAACTGATCACTTGACCTTGTTCGATTTTGGTTTCCTCATACGCAAAATCAGAATAATGCCAGACCATCATGGTGAAGGTTTAATGAGCTATCATATGTGAAAGGGCCTACAAGAGCATCTACCACAATGTAGCATAGGATATTTATTAAGAAAAATAAATTAGGCCATCAACTTGAGATGTCCACTTTTGCATAAAATAAAAGCTGTAGCTAACAAAAACTGATTATTCTTGTTTACTTCTAGAGAGAGGAACTGGGTGACCGGAGAAAGAAGTGGGGATTCTTCAATGTATACCTTTTTATTTACCTTTGGAATTTTAAATTATGTTAATGTTATAACCATTCAAAACTGAAAATAATTTTGAAAAATTTTAAAAGGCTAAATAATCTAAACAAAACATCTGGAAAGTAACACACATCTAAAGGATGGAGACAGTTAAAATTAGACTTTTTATATATTACTTACTCATCTTTCTGAAGGTCCATAGCAGTGCTAATCCATACTTTGGGAATATGGCCTGAAGGGGTCAAAAAATACCACACTATGACCATAAAAAGTTAATAAATCTTAACCATACTTTAGAGCATAAGATCAATATGATGGCCAAGTTTAAACACCAAGACCTCAAAAATGCTAGCTTGTTTTATTAGGAATGGGCATGAGAAAAGAATAATTTCTAAGTACAGTCAATCTTCACTTTGCATGGTTCTGATATGTACTAATTTCAGTTACCAGGATTTAGTTAAATAACCAGTAACCCCAAAACATGGTTCAAATTTCAGTTACCAAAGAATATATTAACTGTGAGCAATTACACATAGCACAAACTTTGCTGCTGGCTTTTTATTCCACAAATCGCTATGTACATAACAGATGCATACCAATCTGTGACCCATTGTGTCACCTTTTTCAAATTCTGTCAGTCACTGGTAACTGTGCATCTATTATTCAGTTCAGGCACAGACACCAAAGCACGTAACAGTGTTGCCTCTTTGTCTCCCAGTGATAAACTCAGATGACATTTTATAAAATGATAGTCAGAAAAAGGAACTGGTCAAAAAAGACTGAAGTGCAACAAAGAAACAAAAAGTGATAATACTGGAAATAAAATTCAAATCAAACATAAATGGAATTATGGAAGAAACAGCTGACTGTGGGAATGTTCACAATGATACTGTATCAAGCCAAATGTACAACTACAGGGGAAAAGCCAGGTCGACTGAAGTAGGTTAATACAATACAAGGAAGAATGATGATTACAAAAACTATGTAGAAGAATGGCTCATACATAGAGAGAACTACTTTGTAAAATTATATCCATAGGAAAAAGTAGTATAAGAAATATTAGTCTGAAAATGGTCTGTTTTAGAAGGTTGGATTTTGTTTATATTATGTGTTTCTGTGATTAATGTTTTCCATTCAGCTTATACTGTTCATTACACTATAATTCATACTAATAAATTATACAACGTTCCCTTAGCAAAAGGATGTGTCTACTGTATTACTACCAAGTTACAAATTTATGAAAAAAGTTATTTCCAGATAGAGTAATGACTAAATGACATAAAATATTTTCCCTTAACCAAATAATCTTTGAACAATTTAAACAAGGAATGTTGGGCCAATCACACACCTACAACTGCCAGAAACATACAAGAATGCTTTGCAACTGACATCTTCTCAGATATGAGATAATACATACACTATCAAAAAGCAGAAATTCTTACCAAGAAAATAATATAAGATGCAGAAATTTCTAACCAGGAATAGGGATTCCACACAACTATGTTTAACTAGTAAGAACAGAGATCTCCTAAAGCGCAAGAACTTGAATTGCTGTGGAAAAAGAGAAAAAGAATCAAATGACACATCCAAAGAAAGGCTCCACTTCATTCTACAGCAAGCACTTAACCATAACAGTCAACATATAAAAGACTAATCATTGAATAAGAAAGTTTATTTCAGAGGCAAAACCTCAACTGTTTCTGATGCTAAAATATTTAATATTTACTTTATATAACATTGTACTGATATGAGATCAGAAATGAGAAAATTAACAATATAAATTCATACTTGATCCTAAAGACAATGAAGATGGAAAAAGTACAAATGCCATAAAATAATGACATTAGCAGCTAACATTCACTGGGCACTTACCACATACCAGTTATTATACAAAACACTTTACATGCACTAATCAACTTAAATCTTACAACAATCCTACGAAGAAGGTTCTATCATTATCCTCATTTTACAGATGAGGAAAGTGAGACACAGAGAGGTTAAGTAACTTAACAAATATCATCAGCTATTAAAAAGAAAACCTGACTACATGATTTTTCTGTAAACCTGCAACTTCTCTAATTAAAAAAAGAAAAGGAGAATCTGAGATTTGAATCTAGGCAGTCTGGCTTAAGAGCCTGCAATATTAAAGACAGTGCATACTGCTTCTAAACTAAAATTTAAAAAATGCTTTTTGCACATCCAACTGAGTGAAATAAGTCAGAAATAATAGGACAAATATTATCTGATTCTACTTACATAAAATAGCTAGAATATACAAATTCAGAGACAGAAAGTAGACTATGGGTTACCAGGGGAACGCAGGGAGAGTGGGAGTTAATGCATAATGGGTGCAGGGTTTCTGACTGGGGTGATGGGAAAGTTTTGGTAATGGATGGTGGTGAGAGTAGCACAACATTGTGAATGTGCTTAATCCCACTGAAATGCATGCTTGGGAGTAACTGAGATGGGAATGTTTGTGATAGTTATATATTTCCACAATTAAAAAAAAAAGAGAGAGAAAGAGACTAAAAAGACAATAACAACTAAATCAATACATGATCCTGGACTGGATCTAATGTTCAGAATATAGACAGACAATAGATATAGGAACAAAGATGGATAGATGGATGTATGGGTAGATGGATGGATGGGTAGAATGATATGGCAAAATATAGTAAAACGTGAAAATCTGGCGGAATATGCTGGCGTTCTCTGTATGGGTTTGATATTTTTGCAACTATCGTGTAAACTTGAAATAATTTCAAAATAGAAAGTCTATTTTTAAAAATGCTGTTTGCAGAAAAATGGGAGGCAGTGGAGAAGACACTAGTCTAGGAATTGGGAGACTGAGTACTAGTGCTCCCACTTTCTGTGCAACCCTGAGCAAGCCACATTTCCTCTCTATTTTCCTATCTGTAATATATGAAGGCTGAACCTGCTAAATATTTCCTTAATGGATACCTGCCCACTCTAATGATCTAAAAGAAAGGACTCAAATAAGAAAAAGTATAGAACGTTTTTTCCTGAATAAAGTACAGTTCTTGTGAAGCAAGAGGTGTTTGCCCCTTTCTCCCTCCTGACCCAGAAATGCCAATGGAAAAAACATGAAAAATTACTGGAAAGAATCTAAGGAAACCTAATGAACAAAAGATGAACTTCCAAAATTCTGATCTTCTTTCATGCTTACCACTAGGGCTGATCCTTCTTTAAGGAATTTCAGAAACTGAAGAACAGCAAAAAATTACAGTATTTAGGTGGACATATATCTTCGTACCATGTCTGCAGATGCCTATATCTTACAAAAAGCAGCCCATATGACTACTTGGTCACCAACTGTACAGCTTCGATTATACTGGTTTATTCAATATTTTTCAAGTGCAAAGTATGGAATTGAGCTATTCCATGCAATTACCGGGCCATTAGCACCATGACCACCACCCCAATAAAAAGGACATAGTTCCTACACTATTCCTACTGCAGCTCTCACCTCAAACATCACTCACAAGGGTACAGAGACAAGGCTAGGGAAGCAGGTGGACATTTCCATAGCTATGCACAGAATAGACAGCAAGGTATTATTTGGAGGTACCACATTTTAAACTAACACTTTCTTTTCTTTTTTTCTCTATTTTCTTATTGTGTTTGCATCAAAGATAGGTTTATCCTGGATGTTTCAATACAGGATTTTGGAGTTTTTCTCCTAATAAAATTCTGAGGTGGCAAAGATGACATCCTCCTTTGAATTCATCTTCACAAGATGTGAAAAAAATTCTAAATGGGACTTTTTCTTCATAGACTCATGGACTGTAGGGAGTTAGGGCCAGATGCTTTTTAGCAAGCACCATCTCATTTCAGCACTGATATTTTCATCAGATTTGTCTCATGGATGTAAGAGCCATATGGAAACTCTTAAACTAGGAGAACACTAATCCATCACACTTTCATACATTATACTCTTATAATGACACATCATTTGTTCACATATCTCTCCCTCCCACCAGTCTAGGTCCTAGTGGAAGCAACTGGCTCTAACATTTTCACTCCAATGCTCAGCCCTCAGTCTGGCATGGAGTAGAAATGAAACAAATAACAGTGCAGTCAGGTAAGAACAAGCTGGAGAGAGCCTTCATGTCACAGTGAGACATCTGGAACAATATTTCTTTCTTGCCAGAGGTGGTGGCCCTGAATTACAGGGACAGCTGCTACCAGGTTAGATTTTTAAAAACCTAACTGAAAAATAGTTTAAACAGTCCCAGTCAAACCAACTGAAACTATTTTATTTTTACACACCTTGCCTTGTTCTGAAAAAGATTTGAGAGACTAGCTGACAGACCTTATATTTATTTGCATACCCCCAAGCTCATGAAGTCCTTAAGTTCAAAAAGAAGCTGGTAAAAAAAAAAAAAAAAGAAGCTGGTAGTTGCACAGAGGTACTTTGCATGAATGTCATCATCAACCTCCTCCAGCCCTGCTAGGTCACAGCAACTGCAACTACCTAGCAGGGAGGGAATGAGTGGAACAAAGTGGTATTTTGAGAGTGGCAGCAGAAAGGGCAACTACAGCTCTCAAACATACACTAAAGTCTCATGAAGACAAATCTCTCCTCTCTAAATGGCATTTGAGGATTTCAGTCCTAAATTTTGCTGTTCAAACCCTGAATGAATCAGATGAGGCCAAGACAATTTTAACTCTGCCAAATTTGCTATAAGGTAATGCTCAAATGGTATTTTACCTGTATTATGGGAAATGGAAGATAGTTCATGTTGTTAACAAAATACAGAAGACTATAGCTATATCCCATGAATGCTCCAGCCAGTAGGAAAAAAAGGTGATATTCATTTAAGCAGGTTTGTGCAGCAGGGGTCCCTAAGCTGAAGGAAAAAGGTTAGGTTATTAATTCAACAAAGAACCAGGGACACATATCACTGTTTTAGGCCCATTAAAGCAAAGCTTTGACTTAATCACTTAAGAAATGCCCTATATTCGAACAGAATAATTCATTTTAGGTGAGTGTGGGCAAAGGGTTAATAAGACCCTTTTCCCTGATGCATGAGAATATGACCATTAGTTAACTATCTGGCTCTGTTCCCCTGGAAACCAGATAAAGGTAAGGTTATCTATAATACTAAGCAACATTGCTTCCAGTGGAAAAAAAAAAACAAAAACAAAAACAAAAAACCTCCTGGTTGGTAAACTGCATCTGGACTGAAAATAATAATAAGGAAACTAGATATTACTAATGGAGATGACAAGACTTTGGGCTTCTGTCTGTGTTGTCTCCTATAACTAGGCTTTCCTTTACGGGAACCCTGGAAGCTTTGCCTATAAATTTTGACAAGAAACAAAGGGCCCACTGGGGCATAAGGCTGTTAGACAAGGAGGGTTGCCAACCTGTCCGATGTGGATCTCTTCTCCTTGCACTTAAGTTGAGTCATGGGGATTGGGGTGGGGGGCAAGAAGGCTGTGGGACCTATGACCCGTATGAAATGCTGCAAGGACTCCTGCTAAAGAGGAACTCTTGATGCCCTCAGGGGGCAAGCTATAGTTGTCTTTTAAGTTCTGAATATTTAGTTAAACCCAAGAGGATCAGCTGGTAGGCACTGCCATAAGCCACTATTCTTTATCTTGATCTCAATCTTTTAATTGTAAGCATAAGATCTTATTTGGTGAACATCAAAGTCCTCTGAGATTTTACTGAGAATTTCTATAACTATCAAATATCTAGAATATATAGACCCAACACATCATAATTCAGTAGTCATCAATTTTTTTATGAATGAAGAAAGGTTGTGGAGCTGCCCCACCATCTATCTCCATGAGAGGTGAGACTCCTAATCAAAGAAAATTTATCACATTAGAAAAAATACTGTTTTATATAACAGTAGCTGGGGGCCAAGAGGAAATCAAGTATTTAGTATACTTATAACACTGTTTTAAAGACAGTGGAAAACAGGGAACCTAAGATTATTCCATTAATCTTTTCTGATTTTTAAAGCCAGAATATCAACTTGTCATTTATATCAATGCCATGTGTGCAAGGACTGTACAAGTTCCAAAATTATAAAAGCCCTCTACAGAAGGTAGTTATAATTATTAAAAAAATTTTTTCTTCATTCTTTCCATACTACCCTTCCTCTAAACTCCAACCTAAATTCCACCACTTCCAAAACATCATTTATGGATCTGCCCTGATTTCTGAACTCCCATAGGTTTTATTGGCACACCTCATTTTCCTCCTCCTAGTAAATCCATCTGTGTCCATGTCTTAATTTCCCTACTGGTCTCAACTCTCAAGGGACTTATGATCTATGTTTGAACCATCCTTATTTCTAACAGCACCTCACATTACACCTTGCACCTAATAGTTTTTTTTTTATGGAAAGCAAAGAATACCCATAAACTATCAACCTATGTAAGTCACCTTTGGCTTAGTAACTAAACAAAAGTTACTTAGAAAAAAATGTTTAAATATTATTACCTTTCTGTACCTGTGCAGGGAACCACAAGAAAACTGTATCGGCCCTTGATCATAACTGCAGCACACCAAGCCACCACCATTCCCATTGCAGCATGAATAAATGAGTGCATGACCTGCTGAGGGTGAATGATCTTCCCTATCAGCGCCAGTCTAGAGCAGGGAATGGAAGGAACAACTGCAAACAAAACATGTTACTATGGCTTTGTAAGCTGCAGCACATGAAATTAGAGGACTTAAACTATGCCCTCTCATTCGTGTGTAAATACTTTAAACAGAAAATATAGTAAAGAAAAACTCTAAGTTAAAATTTAAACATAAAATATGATTAGAGAAAAGATCAAATATAAAGAGATACACACAAAAAAAAGAAAAATCAAAGACTCTAAACTAGAGATGTGAAACCTAAGGATAGCATGATTAACATTTTTCATTTATTTTTAATTAAAATATCTTGATAGCTCAAATAGTGACTATCCTAGTTCTCCTAAATGCCATAAAAGGGTAAAAAAAAGTTATTTTTATTTCAGCACTTGAAATATATTCAAATTAATATATTCTGTGAAAAACAAACCACAAACTGGTTAAAGAGTGATGATACTGAATAATAAAATAAATACTTGTATGGGGATTTTTAATACCTCTCTGGTGATCCAAAAGAGGTTTCTGGAAGAAGTTAGCTGCGGAAGGTGAGAGTAAGTTCGAAGTGAGGGATGTTGACCTTTGAAAACAGCTAGCACAGAGTTCCTTAATCTATCTATACAGCCTTTCTTCTTTTAATATACTCGGAGTAAAGAGATTAAGGGGAGGTAGAAAAATAAGTGTGAATAAGAGGGCTTGGGTGCTTTATACCTTGGGGAAGAGTCTCTTATTACCTCTCGCTTCCTGCCAGAAATGCCCATGAGGGCCTACTGACAGTGCTGCTTAGACTACTCGGAATTCAACAAGTCCTCTAATGTTGCTAAGCCTTTTTCACATGCTATAGCTTCTCCCTAAAACATCATTTTCCTTCTTTGTCTACTCAATACAACTCATCCTGGGAGACGTGGCTTAAGCATCATCTCCTCCAGGAAGTTCCCCATGCTGGGTGTTTCTCCTATATACTCTCATAGTATCCAATGTCTTGAAATTGAATATACTTTATGTTTACTTTTCTGTCTCCCCATTAATTGTGATCTTTTGGGGAAAGCTGGGACCATATCATTTATCTCTTACCCCACACAATGCATGGCACATAGTAAATGCATAAGAAATGCTTGAATAAAGGAATAAGCCAAGCAACCAGTCAGGCTTAAGAATGACTGGCTTGGAGGCTCCCGCCTACCACATGGGAGGTCCCTGGTTCGATTCCCAGTGCCTCCTAAAGAAGACAGTGAGCTGGCGCAACGGGCAGGCGCGGCAAGCTGACAAGATAATGCAACAAGAGACACAAGAAGAAAAATATAATGAGAGACACAACAAAGCAGAGAGCAGTTTCCCAGTGCCTCCTAAAGAAGACAGCGAGCTGGTATGACAGGCAGATGCAGCAAGCTGATGCAACAAAATGACGCAACAAGGGACATGGGGAGGAAAAACATAATGAGAGACAAAACAAAGTAGGTAGTGGAGGTGGCTCAAGCGATTAGGCACTTCCCTCCCACATCGGAGGTCCGGGTTCAGTTCCCAGTGCCTCCTAAAGAAACAAAGAAGATGAAGAGTAACAGCAAGTGCGAAACATCGCAGAGATAGAGAGAAATAAATAAAAAAAGAATGGCTGGAGAGCCCTAGCCTGGCATATCACATACAGAAGATGACCCAGGAGCAGGAGACAGTGTAAAAAAACACATGCTTTAAGACAAGGAGCTTTGTATGGGGCTTGAATGGAAAGACACCCACCAGCCAGTAGTGAGGGATTAGTATAGCTAAGGAAGAGGGGATGTACTATAACATCTAGAGTTAGGATTTTAAATTTTATACCAGGTGTAACAAGGAACTGCTAGAGAGCACAAATGAGGAATGATGTTATAGTCAAAACAGTATCAGGAAAAAAACTTCTTATTATACCATATGGTCAGACTCAAGGGACTTGAAAAGGCAGGAAGAAAAAGGAGAGAAACAGAAAATAGAAAAGCTATAGTATCTAGCAGGTAATTCTCCCAAGACAAAACATATAATAACTTGAAGTTTTTAAAAATCAGAGAATCATTGATTTTTATATTTGAAAGAGATCTTAGAAATCACCTGGTCCAATCTCCTATCTTATAAAGAAATACTTTTAATAATATACTTGCTGAATTACAGCTTTAACATAATTTGTCAATTATGAAAAGGGCTAAATATTTTTAAAAACAGAGATACTGGCACTCAAATACATTTTAAAGAAAGACATTTAAAGCATATGATTCTGTATACATATTTTTAAATTTGACACAAAACACAGCCTGTTATACATACCCACATACAAAATGCATTGAGCCTGCCTTTAGTAAAATAAATTCAGATATTTCTTTTTTTTTTTTTTTTTTTTTACCGGGAGGTCCCGGGGATCGAACCCGGGTCCCTCCATATGGGAGACGGACGCCCAACCAGTTGCGCCACATCCGACCCCAAATTCAGATATTTCTAATTGGATTTTCTACAGCCAGTCTGCCTTTCCTTTGTAAGAAAAGAAAGAAGGGAGGGGAGGAAGGAAAATTCAGATATTTCTAAGATGGTTAACATTTGAAAATTTACCTGCATAGAACTCCACATTGAAAATACTTATTATCACTAGTACTGCTGACAGCAACAGGAGGTGAAAGATTACATAAGAATTATATAGATCATTGAAAGAATCTAAAACACAAGAGAAATGAATTAGCAAAGTTTATTCAGTCATTTAGCCATGTTTAGTATACTGTAATAGAAAAGGCCTTGGAAACACAACTATAATTCTACTTTTATAAAGTATCTTTTCTTAAATAATTTAATCATACACTGCTGACAGGTCCAATGGACATCAACTCAAGAACTATAATGAGTTATTTGGATTTGGCTCTGAGTACTTTATACTAGAATTTATTTTAGATGACCCAGATGTTAACATCAGAAAAAGCACTATCGTATGCAAACATATTTCATCATGTGAAACAAAGAAATACCATATTTAGTAATATACCAGCAAAGTTTCTTTTTAAAATGTAAATAATATGTTTCAGATAGCATCTTAATAAATATAATTAGTCCCCATAGCTAAAGGCAAAGTAACATTTTTAGAACTAGCATAATCCATAAATCATCTAAATGAACTGAACTTTTTAAAAATCATGATATCCCTGTGAAATACTAATACATGTACATTTTAGTGTAGTTCAAAAAAAACATGGCAAAGTTTAAGATAGGTATATATTATCACTAAAAACATGAACAAGAGCAATAAGAACAATGAGGACATGTTTGCTGAAGAGACTAAGAATTAATAATGAAACCAATTATTTTTAAAAGTACAATTCATTGATCAATAGCAATAAAGATCCTCTCGTGTGGAGTTTTTCTTTTGGAGTAATGAAATAGTTCTAAAATTTTTTGTGATGATAAATGCACAACATTGTGATTATACTAAAAGCCATTGATTATACACTTTGGATAGTCTATACGATATATGAATATATATCAATAAAACTGCTTAATAAATAAGTAATTGTGCAAGGATAGCCAGAAACAGCAGCTATGTACAGCAAGGGAAACAGAGAGAGATGGAGCGGTGAAGCATTTTCCAATTTGTCTGTTTTTTATTTATTGTTATTATTATTGAAATAATGAAAATGCTCCAATAATGATTGAAGTGATGAATGCACAACTATGTGATTATACCAAATACCACTGATTGTACACTTTGGATGAATTGTATGCTTTATTAATATGTATCAATAAAATTGATTTGCTTAAAAACAAATAAAGACCCCCCTCTCAATCTTAAGCAGAGAGGGCATCACCATCCCAAAATCTTCAAGATTGAGGAATGGAACAAACATAAGGGGGGGATGCAACCCCAAAGTACATTTATTATTGTACTAATGGAAGAACTTATAATATTGATATAAAGATAGAGGTTACCAGAGGTTCTGAGGGGTGGGAGAGAGAAGATAAGTGGAACATAGGGCATTTTTAGGGCATTGGAATTGTTTCGCATGATCTTGCAATGATAGACACAAGCCATTACACGTTTTGTCAAAACCTATAAAATTGTACAGTGCAAAGTATAAACCATAATGTAAACTACAGACCATGGTTACTAGCAATGCTTCAGTATTTGTTCATCAATTGTAAAAAATGTACCACACTAATGTAAGATGTTATTAATAGAGGAAAATGTGAGAGGGGGAGGGGGTGGGGTATGAGAATCCCCTAATTTTCATGTAACTTTTTCATAATCTAAAACATCTTTAAAAATAAAGTTAAAAAAAAACGTTGCCCATTAAAAAAATTTAATAAAGGATATTACTAAACATCCACAATTAAACAACTCTACCGAAGCATTACACTGAGCCAAAAGAATGAAAGAAATTATTCTTGTGACTATAGGTAAGGAAAGAGTACAATTTCTCTGAAAAGACTTTGTGAGGCAAAACTTAAAGAGGCCAAGTAACATTGGATGGAAAAAACGGCATGAATGAAATTGAATTTGGAAAGATACTATTATTAGGATTAAAGAAAACCTAGCCACAAAATGCCAAATAGTTTTTTATCTCAAGTGCCAATTCTGAACAACTGGGAGTGGCTCTAGAACACAATATTGAGTGTTCTGAGGTTGCGGGTAGATAATGAATGAAGGCAGACTCAGACAAGGTGGCTACAGAAATACTTGCAACCCCTACATTGGCTTATGGCTTAATTTCATCTGACTGTTGGGATCCATCAAAGGAGTGATTTACATATGCCTACAAAAAATATACATATATCATGGCTTTAATTCATTAGCAGCAATTTCTCCAAGGCCACACAATAAATTTTCTACTCCTTGAAAATAGGCATTTTCTTCTGAAAAATTAAATTAGAAACATACTTCCCAATTCCTAAAGCAAAAGAAGTTTTGTTATTATTGTTGAGAGAGGAAAAAAACAGATTTCAAGAGTGTGCTTTTGTGACACGAACAGACATCTGCACACCAATGTTCATAGCCACATTATTCACCACTGCCAAAAGTTGGAAACAACCCAGGTGTCCATCAACAGATGAATGGATAAACAAACTGTGGTCTATTCACACAATGGAATATTATGTAGCTGTAAGAAGAAATGAAGTCATAAAGCATATGGCAACATGGATGAACCTGGAGGACATTATGTTGAGTGAAGCAAGCCAGACACAAAAGGACAAATACGGTATGAATGCATTACTATGAACCAAATATATTGTGTAATATATTGTTTGATTCACACACACAAAAAAAAAAAACCAAAAAAAAAAAAAACACAACAAAAAAATTTACATGTATCCATTACATTTAATTGAGAAATGTATATATTTATTCATCTGTGTTTACTTTTTAGTTTTTAATTGCTTATGTTTTCAATTATTAAATGTACAAAATAAAGCTTAAAAAAAAAAATTAAATATACGCATGTACCCTAAAAAAAAAAAAAAAAAGAGTGTGCTTTTTATCCTTAGGCAAAACTTTAAAGACTTAAAAACTTTTTCTAGCAGCATTCACCTCTTTTTATATTTATTTATGGTGGGAGAACTCAGGCTTTCAAATTAGAAACCAATGTTCAAATCCTAGATTAGTTACTCACTAGCTGTGTATCTATGCCCAGATTATTTAACCTATCTAAACATCAGTTTTCTCATTTAAAAGAAGGGACTAATACATCTTTATTATGCAAGGCTGCAGGGAGGATAAGAAGTAACATACTTAAGGTGCTTTAGCATGGTGTCTAGCACACAACAGATGGACAATAATCTGTAGCTATTATTAATAATATAAAGAAGCAAGTTATATTGTAATGTATTTAGTAATTTTTTTGTTTCCAAGGATTTTGAGAAATACTTTAGCCTGCCTCAATCTTTTCATCTTTATCAATCTTTGTGTGCAATTCTATTTACCCTACTCTTTAACTCTATCCTCCTTTTCCCTCTTCTCATCTCTCTACCTTATTAGCCACAGTAAAGAGATGAAGCATTCTTAATTTTAGACATATTCATTAAAGGGATGAATATCATTTTCTAGCCACAATTTTTAAATAGTTGACAGGAACATTTCTCTCTCTTAAAAAGACAATCTCAATAAAGCTGTCAAAAAGAAAACACAAAATAAAAATTAGCTTTTCATTTATGTGGTTTCTAATGATTTTTTGTTCCTATGGTCAAACATGGCCTCTGACACTTTTAGTAATCTTAGATAATGGTTGTTTATATTATGAAACAGACTGTCTTAAATCAATTATCTCAAAATGAATGCTTTGCTCTGTCAATATAGGCAGTAATTAAAACCAAATTATTTGATACTCTGAACAAGCAAAAAAGTAGATTATAGGATATCAGGGGCTGGGATAGGAGGTAGGGGGATGGGGACTTTCTGTTTCTGTTGAGGGGATGGAGTTTCTGTTTGAGGTGAAGAAAAAGTTTTGGGGGAAGCGGCTGTGGCTCAATCAGTAGGGCTCCCGTTTACCATATGGGAGGCCCCGTTTACCATATGGGAGGCCCCGGGTTCGGTTCCCGGGGCCTCCTGGTGGGGGCGGGCCCGCCCGCATGGCGTGGTTGGCTGGCCCGGCGAGCGCGGGTAGCAGGGGGGGGATGGATGAATAAATAAATAAAATCTTTAAAAAAAAAAAAAAAAAAAGTTTTGGTAATGAATGGTGGTTATGGTAGCACAATATTTTGAATGTAATTAATATCACTGAATTGTACACATGAAAGTGGTTAAAATGGAAAATTTTGCGTTGTATATATGTTCTCAAAAAAAAAAAAAAAAAAATCAATGAGAATGTAGAAGTGGCCAGATGGAAAAGAAGGAAGCAGAACCAACAGGACTTAATGTTTTGAGTAGAAGGAGCCAAGGAGGAGGAAGAGAGAATTTTATTGGAATTGCAATTGACATGATATTGAGTCATTCTATCCATGAACATCCTTCACCCCTCTAGTTTTCTTTTATGTTTTTTTTTTTTTACTTGTCTTTCAATAGTTTTACAATTTTCTTCAAAATAATTATTTGAAACATAACACATTTTTCATCTTGACAAGTAGGTCCTATAAATTTGTTTCCTCCAAATTCAAAATCACTTACCTGACAGCCACTTTACAGGATGAAATAAATTAACGCTGCCAAAGACTATAAATACTGTGGTACAGATGGGTAGAAGCAGCACTGACCAAACAATACTTGCAACTATCCTCCAGCCTAAAACCTATAATTAAACAAGCAAATAAACAAAATCCCTCAATCATGAAGTCAGTTAAATTATTTCAGTTATATCAGCTATGCAAATCCTATATTTTCATACAGGATATAAAAAGACTAATTAGTAATGTTTACATCCAGATTATAGTCCATGCAGCTAAACATAAACTCAAATGGTCACAACTATTAATAACATTACATACCATTACCGAATCCTGTAATATCAGTGAACTGATGCTTGCATTAGTCCAGAATCAGGTGCCACATCAAGTACCACACTTTTGGGGAGGGGCGATTATCTTATTTAGTTTTATAAATGTATTTTACAATAACTTATACTTGTATCTCTAGGTTTCATTGGCAGGCATAAAAGCTGTATACATTTTATGGGAACCTTCTGTATAATGTAATTGTGTTTAGAATCATCATATGTGCATTCTTTTTTTTGGGCAACTACTGTATTGTATTCATCTCTGAATCACCAGTCAATAGGCATAGATAGATTTATTGTTGAATAAGTAAATAAAAGGGGATATATGGAAGGGTTTTAAGCATGGAAGTGACAGACTGATTTGTGTTTTGAAAGGTAAAACACCCTTGTGTTTAGAAGGTGGCTGTGAGGAAGATGGATCAGAGGGGACAAAACCCAGACAGAAGAGAAAGCAATTAGGAAGCAGTCAACTGCAAAGGCTCAAGCCAAAGGTTACAGTCAATGTCTGAAGGAAGGCAGTGGCAATGGAGAAGGGTGAAAGGAGACAGATTCCAGCCACATTTCTGAGGCAGAATCTACAGGGCTTCATCCCTGAATAATATAGGTAATAAAGAAAGCAAGTATTAAAGGCCAAGAAGTTTTTAGCTTGGGGATACAGGGTAGATAGCAGTGACCCTGGGATAGAAGCACTATCTTAAAAGGGGTGGTTACTCCTATTTCTCTTTGCCCTCCACAGAACAGATGCAGAGATGTTAATTCAACAACTTCAACGAGGAAGAATTTCCTCACCCCAGTTCCACAGGACATACATTCCTCTAACTTTTTACAAAGGATACCTGCCCTGCTTCCTAGCCCTCAGCCCCAGGCTCAGCTCAGCCCACGCCACATTCTCCCCCATTCTGGACATTCATTCTCACTTCTTATCCAAAGTTATCAACAAGTAATTTATTTTTGCTCCTGCTAAGTACACAGCCCTTGCATAAAACTTCTCCTTACCTCCTGCCACAATTTCCATTCAGGTCATCCCTCCCACTCTGACCATCTTCCACTAAAGACAATCTCTTACACCCTGATCAGCTTCCTCAGGGCACAGCGAAGAATTCGTGAATAATTTCTCTTGGGACTCCCCCTCCTTCCGGTAGCGAGTTCCACTCGGGACTCCTCTTCTATCCTGTAACCACCTCCCTATCGGGATGTCCCCACACACACACACTCCCCGTAACCAGCTTTCACTCGGGACATCTCCCGCCCAGCCCTGTAATCAGCACCCTCAGGTGGCCCTCTCGCCTCGCGCTCTCCCCACGCTGCACAAGGACCGGCCTTTCCCTGACCCGCGCGCACGCGCAGTCAGCGCCCGGCTGCCCAGCCCTGACCCGAGCAGCGGCTGAACGCGCGCCACACTGCACGCTGCACTCACGCGCCACAGGATGTCCCGCGACCCGCCGGCGCAGGGGCGACTCACAGCCGTGGCCATGGAGATGGCGGAACCTGCTCTGAGCAGCGCAGCAGACTGTGAGCCCACCCGCCACGGCAGTTCAAAGGGAGGTAGGCCCCAGGAGGACCCCGGTGGGGTTGCCTCAAACGCTGCCTGAGCGAAGCCCGGCCCAGGCCTCAACCCATCCCACCGAGGCTTCGTCTGGACAGGCTCAACGGGCCTGAACCGCCCCACAGATGCGTCCTCCAAAGAGGGCCGTGACTTCAGGACCCGCCTTCCAGAGTCTAACAGGGCCCTCCGAAGCAGGGCCCAGCGAGGCGCCAGAAACAGGGGGCGGCGCTGCATGCTGGGAACTGTAGTCTCGACGGCCCACTAGGAACCAGGAGGAGGGCAGGAGCGTTGCGTTCTGGGACTGCGAGTTCCCATGGAATTCTAAAGTACAGCATGATGGGAGTCAGTCTCCCCGGAGGTGCCTTGTGGAATCCTGGGAATGGTAGTCTTTCAAAAAGCCGATACTAGCCAGTGTTTACTGCTCGGAATTCTAGTTAGAAAGAGCTGGCAAAATGATTTGACCTCATTTCGCCCGATTTTACTGCATCAGCAGTCTGAGAGTGAAACCGCCTGTAAGTGTAGTCCTCTTCCCAATAGGTATTCAGTAATTTTACAGAAATCGAAAAATCTCCATCCCTAGACGTACGTTTGATTTCAAAAGATCTGATTTCAGATAACTGAGTTCAGGCCAACTAAATATAATCAAAGTACTGTATTGCATGGTATCTTTTCAGAAACTCCTTTAAAAGAGAGGTAGCACTCGTTCTTTGCTCCTTCTTAATTCCTCCCTCCATCCGGCTGCCTGCAGCTCGGAGGTGGTGTATGCTTCATCTCCATATTGGACTACAAGGAAGAGGGTAATACCATAAGGAAAATGAAGTACTGAGTTTGAAGGAGCCTGCATTAACCGAGACAGCCATACCAGTCCTAGACTACCTGCCTTTACCTCCTGATTTAATTTACACCAGAGAGATATTTATTGTTTGTGCCACTTCTATTTTTATGGCACTTATAATCTGAAATCATCTTTTTCATTTGTTTACTTATTGTCTGTCTACCTATTAGTATACAAGCTTCATGAGAGTAGAAACTTTGTCTATCTTGTTAATCATTGTTTCCAAAGTGTCCATTATATTGTAGGCAGTCAGTGAATATTTGTTAAATGAAGAAAAGAATGAATGAATGGAACAAAGTGCTTCAGATAGTGCCTAATCAGGACAACAAACCTACTAGATTTTAAATCAGAGAGAGGTTTAATGTAGGAAGTGTTGGAAGGGCTGAAAGAACAGAGGGGAGAAAGAGCAGGGCTGTAGTAGCAAAAGGAAGAAGGAAATTGTTAGCCAAATATCAGGAAGTTACTTCCTTTGCCTTAGAGCCCATGATGCCCAGCTGCTAGCACCACGCCTTTGCTGTTGAGCAACAGTGGAGTAGTTAGTAGTTCCTGTAACTTGAAACCACCACCAGTGCCCACAACAATCTGCAGCTGCTCTCTGAGCCTTAGATTCCTCATCAATAATAAGACCATTTTGCAAGATGACGTATTAAATGACATTTTACTTGTAAATTGTCTAACGCAGAGTAGACTTTCAATATATGATAAATATTACCAGTAGAACAATTACAGGCTTTGAAATTAGATGAATATGGGTGAATCCCTTTTCTGCCGTTTAGTGACTATAGGGTCTTGGGAAATTCATTTTATCTTTTAAGTTTATGTAAAAGGAAGATTAAAAAGTATTCCTATAGGGAGGGGGAGAGGGAGGGTAGATGGGAATCCCCTATATTTTTGATATAACATTTATGTAATCTAAAATTCCTTTAAAAATAAAGAAGAAAGTGTCCCTATAGACATTGAAAGCATGCCAGAAAGACATGTTCACTAAACAGATGAAAACTATAACCTAATCCTTAGAAATGGGCTGACATAAGTTAAGAAAATGATACAAGATATGAAAGAACAATACCAACTGGTATTAGAAAAACCCAGAATTTAGGTGATAGAACTCAGGGGCGAAATAGAAATAAAAGAAAAATCATTATAGAAATGAAGATTGAACTAGAAGGACCTCAAGAGCAAAGAAACCTAACAGGTAATGCCACAACAGAGGAGGGACATTTTTTAAATAAAAAGGAATAAAGAAAGAAACAAACAGGATTTCTTTTTTACAGTAAATGGAGAGGATAGACAAAGATCTAATATATGAATAATTTGAGACCCTGAAGAATCTGGACTCTCATTTTAAACAACTCTTTCTCTCTCTCTCTCCCATCAAGGTAAAGGTATATGGTATGTGGTAATTCCTCAGTTTGTTTTAAAATTGTCCTAAGATTTTAAAGTGAGCCATCATTTTCCTAAAGTTTTCATTTCAAAACCTTCAGTTGCTGTATAGTCCTGGGCATTTTACAGCCTGAAAAATATTAGTTGTGGTGGTGGCAAAAAAAACCTCCTTTCTTCCCAGCTGTAGCCAGGAAAATGAAGCAAGTTTTAAATTCGGTTTTTCCAAGACTCCATAGAAATGTGTTTTGCCATTTTCAAAGGCAAAATAAAAACTATTATTTTGAAAGAGAGCTCCTTGAACATCCAAAGTCTCCTGTGCAACAGTATTTTGATGAGTCAAGCAAAAAATAAATTTAAAAAAACATAGATTATATTACCCAGTGGGGTGTGGAGAAGATGTGCCCCAGGACAAACTTGAGCCATTATTTTTGCTAAACTCCAAGACTTAGGGAAGAATTTGAAAGGTTCAGCAAATTGAAAAGAAGGCTTAGGTTTCTCCTCCTCCCTTTGATGCCCCTTCTCTGGACCTAGGCTGCACCCCTTGTGGCAGTTTGGTGGGGCTGGGCTCTGCTGCCTGTTTCTTGGAGGTCAGTCTGGAAAAAAAAAAAAAAAAAAAAAAAAATGGAGAGAGAGAGAGATCCTGGAGGGAAAACACATATAGTATGAGCATCATGTATAATCCAGGCTTCAGAATGGCTTTTTCTCCCTTTAAAACACTGCCTTGGAGGTTTAACTCCAAGACTGGTTAAACCCTCTGTCTATGACATGGAGACAATAAAAAAGTGAAATCTATGGCCAAAGATGAGGCTTCATGGTGCCTCCTGGTCTCCATATATATGAGGAAGAGGTAGGATCAAAGGATTTTCATATAAATACTTAAGTGCCTAGGAGATAATAGGTTGGAGTCAAATGCATTGGAGTCAAATGCAGAATTGAATCCTAGGGCCCTGCTTAATAGCAGTTACTTACTTGAGCAAGTAATTTACCCTCTTAGTGCATCAGTTCGTCAACTGTAGAAAGGGAGATAATTGTGTACATTGTGCTTACTTTATTTCTATCTAGCTATCTAAACTGAGCCCTTTACCCTCCTTTCATGTAATGTGATAGTTATTAATGCTGTTCACCAAGTATTTGAAGCTCTCTACCCCATGGGCACATAATAGGATTGTACTTCATGGCCTTCTTTGATGTTAGGTGTGGCCATGTGACACTTCTTGCCAATGAATTGTGAGCAGAAGTGGCATGCCTTACAGGTGGAAGTTTTAATTGCCAGTGTGATACCCTTCAGATTTCTCTTTTCCTGAGGAACAGTGACTAACAATATTTAAGATGGTGATTGCTCTATCACCCCAGGTCCCTGAGTGACTACAATGAACAGAGTCTCTCTGCCAGCCTGCAATGGACTGGTAACATGAGCAAGAAATAAAACTTCATTGTTTTAAGCTGCCGACATTTTGGAGTCCTTTGTTATTGTAGAATAACCTATCCTAACCTGAATGATGTAAGTAGTAAGTCAATAAATGCAGTTGCCTGAAGAGGGCTTAAAGAGTCTTGAAAAACTTTGTTTTATGTATTACTTTTTATAATTAATTTACACTGCCAGCATTTACTAAGCAGTAAGTATGAGCCAGGCATGCTACTAGGCCCTATCGGGGTACACATAGGAGCATAGTTCCTACTATCAGCACCTTCCCGTCCAGCATATAAGACCTATCTTTAAACACTAACTCTCCTAAATCATAATCTCAAACAATGCATCCATTTGAAGCAGTTATTGGTTTTTAGTTTACAAGTTGTTCTTAAGAAAAGAATGAAGCCAGAGAAGAGGTACAGGTCTAAGTAAATAAAACATCTACTTACAAATCCCTCATTCTCACTAACACATGTTTTCTCTGCCTCCATACCTCTGCTTAAGCTGGTGTGTCTGGATTTTCAAGTCTCATGCTTTTCATGAAGGCTTTCCTGTTTAAAATTCCTAGAAGTATACCATTTATTGGATACATCCTGCCCTCAATACCAGAGTAGAGAAAGAGCAAACATTGGAACCACATAGTCTTGGGGTCAAGTCCTAGCTTTGCCCCTCAGTAGCTAAGAAAGCTAAATGCCTTGCTCTGGTTGAATAATTACTATATATTGGACGCTGTAGATCATATATAAATTTTTTGTGTGTGTATGTGTTTGTTTGTTGTTGTTTTTTTTTAACATTTTTTAAACTTTATTTTGTACATGTAATAATTGAAAATATAAACAATTAAAAACTAAAAAGTAAACACATGAATAAATATATACATTTCTCAATTAAATGTAATGGATACTGTGGCAGTTTGATATAATTATGAATTCCAAAAATATAATTGAATCATGCTTGTAAACTGATCTGTTAATCTGGGCATGATTAGGTTAGGATTAGGGCGTTGAGCCCCACCCCTGGTTGGGCGGGGAATTGAATATAAAAGGCAAGGCAAAGGAAAGTTGAAGCAGTCTTTTGAGAAGCAGTTTTGATGTTGGAAAGAAGTCCCCAGGAGAAGAGAAGCAAGCCGTTTGTTTGCCTGATCGTCTACAGCTGACCTTGTGGAGGAAACAGGCGCTAAGCCCGGAGAGAAACGCAGCCCGGGGAAGAGAGGAACCCAGAAGCCTGAACCCTGGCAAACGCCGGCAGCTGTCTTGCTCTAACACGTGGCAATGGACTGTGGTGAGAGAAGAAACCTAACGCTTTATGGCCTGGTATATGTGGACTTCTACCCCAAATAAATACCCTTTATAAAAACCAACCCATTTTTGGTATTTCACATTAGCACCCCTTTGGCTGACTAATACAGAATTTGGTACCGAGGAGTGGGGAAGTGCTTTTATAATTACCAAAATGTTGGAACGGTTTTATAAATGGGTAAGGGGTATTTTTTGGAGGAATTGTGAAATGCTTGATGGAAAAGACCTAGACCACTTTGAAGAGACTGTTGATAGTAATATGGATGCTAAAGAGACTTTCTATGATGCCTTAGAAGTAAATGATGAAACTTTTATTGGAAACTGGAGGAAAGGCGATCCATGTTTTAAAGTTGCAGAGAACTTAACAAGATTAACTCCCGGTGTTATATGGAAGACAGAATTTAAAAATGGTGAACCAGAGCATTTAGCTAAAGAACTTTCCAAGGTAAACTCAGAGAATGCGGCTTGGCTTCTCCTTGCAGCTTATAGCAAAATACTAGATGAGAGAAATACACTAAGGACTGAACTTTTGGGCACAAAGAAAACAGAAACTGATTCTGGAACTTCCAAGTTTGTGGAAATCAAATTCCCAGAAAAAAGGCCCTATTTTAAGACTTTACTAAACTTGGAACTTGTAACTCAGAATTGAAGATGCAGTTATCTAGGAAAGACTTGTGGAAAGTCTTACTGTCTGATGGTTTGGACCCCTGCTTCCTGCATGCTAAACCAACAAAGTTTTTGAGAGAGCAGTATGAACAAAACCACTGTCAGCTTGGACAAAAGAGGACATGGAAAGGAGAGATTGAAGGAGAATCAGCTTTAAGAAGAAAACCGTGGAAGCAGAGATCTGGACTTAAGACATCACCTTGGGCCAAGAGAGGAGCCCCACCCATGTGTACAGAGAGGGTGAGTTTGCCCCTGCAGTTGAAGAGGGTGGATGTTCCTACCCGATGTTCTGAGAAAGTTTTGATGCAGCATGGTGCAGAGAGGGTGAGTTTTCCCCAGCTGTTGAAGAAGGTGGATGTCCCCAACTGATTTTCAGGAAGAGTTTTGCCATCCCAGGGTGCAGAGAGGGTGGAGCACATTCCTCAAAGATTAGGGCGGTTAAGGTCAATACCCCATTGGTCTGAGAGGGGTGTACCTGTCCCCCATAGATTAAAGAAAGCCAGGTGGTCAACCCATTGCTCTGAGAGGGTTGAGCCTGTGTGCCAAAGATTAGGGAAGGCCAGATGGTCAACTCGTTGCTCTGAGAGGGTTGAGCCTGTATGTCAAAGGTTAGGGGGAATGTTATCTTCACCTTACTGTACTAGGGGGGCTAAGACTCTAACCCAAAGATTGGGTAAGGTGTGGCAATCACCCCAATACTCTTGGAGGGTGAGGTCTGGAGCTTGGTCGACACCCAGATGCTTGATGAGGGTGGAACCAAGAAAATGGCCATTGGGCAAGCCTGTGGAAAGGGTGGGTTCCCATGTGGCCCCAAGGAGAAGAAACCATCATCTTAAAAATGACTCTCAGACTTTGAAATCGAATGGAGGATGCCCTGCAAGTTTACTGAACTGTAGAGGATCCATGACTCATGGTTAACATCCCAATTTCTCCTTATAATATTGAAAATGATTATCTTTTGTCTTTCCATTTATGTATTGGAAGCAGTTAAATGGTTTTGTAAGATTCGGAGGTCCATAGCAGATGGGACTTTGCCTGAAGACAAACTGTATTTCTTTAAAATGATTTTGATATGATTTTGTACTTGGATTGTTACTGATTTAAGTTTTTTAAAATATTGTAATGTATTTTAGGAATTCAAAGGGTGGAATGTGGCAGTTTGATGTAATTATGAATTCCAAAAATATAATTGAATCATGCTTGTAAACTGATCTGTTAATCTGGGCATGATTAGGTTAGGATTAGGGCGTTGAGCCCCACCCCTTGTAGGGCGGGGAATTGAATATAAAAGGCAAGGCAAAGGAAAGTTGAAACAGTCTTTTGAGAAGCAGTTTTGATGTTGGAAAGAAGGCCCCAGGAGAAGAGAAGCAAGCCGTTTGCCTGATCATCTACAGCTGACCTTGTGGAGGAAACAGGAGCTAAGCCCGGAGAGAAACGCAGCCCGGGGAAGAGAGGAACCCAGAAGCCTGAACCCTGGCAAACGCCGGCAGCTGTCTTGCTCTAACACGTGGCAATGGACTGTGGTGAGAGAAGAAACCTAACGCTTTATGGCCTGGTATATGTGGACTTCTACCCCAAATAAATACCCTTTATAAAAACCAACCCATTTTTGGTATTTCACATTAGCACCCCTTTGGCTGACTAATACAGATACATATAAATTTTTTTTTAAATCAAACTATGTTACACAATATATTTGGTTCATAGTAATACATTCATACGGTATTTGTCCTTTTGTGTCTGGCTTGCTTCACTCAACATAATGTCCACCAGGTTCATCCATATTGCCATATGCTTTATGACTTCATTTCTTCTTACAGCTGCATAATATTCCATCGTGTGAACAGACCACAGTTTGTTTATCCATTCATCTGTTTATGGACACCTGGGTTGTTTCTAACTTTTGGCAATGGTAAATAATGTTGCTGTGGACATTGGTGTGCAGATGTCTGTTCGTGTCACTGCTCTCAGTTCTTCTGGGTATATACCTCGTAGTGGTATTGCAGGGTCATGAGGCAACTCTATATTCAACTTCTTTAGGAACTGCCAAACAGTCCTCCACAATGGCTGTACCATTCTGCATTCCCACCAACAGTGAAGAAGTATTCCTATCTCTCCACATCCTCTCCAACACTTGTAGTTCTCTGTCTTTTTAATAGTGGTCATTCTGATAGGTGTGAAATGATATCTCATTGTAGTTTTGATTTGCATTTCCCTAATCATGAGTGATGTTGAGCATTTCTTCATGTGTTTTTATGCCATTTGTATTTCTTCTTCAGAGAAATGTCTATTCAGTCTTTTGCCCATTTTTTAATTGGGTGATTTGTCTTTTTATTGTTGACTTGTAACATCTCTTTATATATCCTGGATATTAAACCCTTATCAGATATGTGATTTCCAAATATTTTTTTCCCATTGAGTTGGCTGCCTTTTCACCCTTCTGACAAAGTCCCGTGAGGTGCAAAAGTGTTGAATTTTGAGGATGTCCCATTTATCTACTTTTTCTTTTGTTGCACATGCTTTGGGTGTAAGGTCCAAGAATCCGCCACCTACTACAAGGTCTTGAAGATGTTTCCCTACATTTTCTTCTAGTAGTTTTATGGTCCTGGCTTTTATATCTAGATCTTTGATCCATTTTGAGTTGATTCTTTTATAGGGGGTGAATTAGGGGTCCTCTTTCATTCTTTTGGTTATACATATCCAGTTCTCCCAACACCATTTGTTGAAGAGACTGTTTTTTCCCGTTAGCGTGGGCTTGGTAGGTTTGTCAAAAACCAGTTGACTGTATAGGTGAGGGTATATTTCTGGATTCTCAATTCTATTCCACTGATCGATGTGTCTGTCTTTATGCCAGTACCATGCTGTTTTGACCACGGTAGCTTTGTAATATGTTTCAAGGTCAGGCAGTGAAATTCCTCCCACATTGCTCTTCTTTTTAGAAAACTTTTGGCTATTCGAATGCACTTACCCTTCCAGATGAATTTGGTAATTGCCTTCTCTAATTCTGTAAAGTAAGCTGTTGGGATTTTGATTGGTATTGCATTGAATCTATAAATCAGTTTGGGCATGATTGACATCTTCATGAAATTTATTCTTCCACTCCATGAACACAGAATGTCTTTCCATTTGTTTAGGTCTTTTTCAATTTCTTTTAGCATTGTTTTGTAGTCTTCTGCATATAGGTCCTGTACTTCTTTGGTTAAATTAACTCCTAGGTATTTGAGTCTTTTTGTTGCTATTGAAAATGGAATTTTCCTCCTGATTTCCTCTCAGATTGTTCAGTACTAGTGTACAAAAACATTACTGATTTTTGCATGTTGATCTTGTATCCTGCCATTTTGCTGAACTCATTTATTAGTTCAGGTAGCTTTGTTGTGGATACTTCAGGATTTTCTAAATACAGGATCATGACATCCGCAAACAGTGAGAGTTTTACTTCCTCTTTTCCTGTTTGGACTCCTTTAATTTGTTTGTCTTATCTAATTGCCCTAGCTCGAACTTCTAGTACAATGTTGAATAACAGTGGTGACAGTGGGCATTCTTGTCTTGTTCCTGATCTTAGGGGGAAAGCTTTCAACCTTTCCCCATTGAATATGATGTTGGAAGTGGGTTTTCATATATGCCTTTTATCATAATGAGGAATTTTCCTTTTATTCCTATCTTTTGAAGTATTTTTATCAAAAAAAGATGTTGGATTTTGTCGAATGCCTTTTATGCATCTATTGAGATGATCATGTGGATTTTTTCCTGCAATATGTTAATGTGGTGTATTACATTGATTGATTTTCTTATGTTGAACCAGCCTTGCATACCAGGAATAAATCCTGCTTGGTCGTGATGTATAAGTCTTTTGATATGCTGTTGGATTCGATTTGCAAGTATTTTGTTGAGAATTTTTGCATCTATGTTCATTAGAGAGATTGGTCTGTAATTTTCTTTTCTTGTGGAATCTTTATCTGGCTTTGGTATTAGGGTGATGTTGGCTTCATAAAATGTGTTGGGTAATTTTCCCTCCTCTTCAATTTTCTGGAGGAGTTTAAACAGGATTGGTGTTCATTCTTTTTGAAATGCTTGGTAGATTCAACTGTGAAGCCATCTAGTCCTGCCTGGACTTTTCTTTGCTGGGAGATTTTTGATGATGGATTCAATCTCCTTAACTGTGATTGTTTTGTTAAGTTCTTGTATTTCTTGTAGTGTCAGTGTAGATTGTTTATGCATTTCTAGAAATTTGTCCATTTCATCTAGGTTGTCTAGTTTGTTGGCATATAGTTTCTCATAATATCCTCTTATGATTCTTTTTATTTCTGTGGGGTCAGTTGTAACTTCCCCTCTTTCATTTCTGATTGTATTTATTTCCATTGTCTTTCTCTTTTTCTTTGTTAGTTTATCTAGGGGTTTGTCAATTTTATTGATCTTCTAAAAGAACCAGCTTTTGGTTTTGTTGATTTTCTCTATTTTGTTGTTGTTGTTCTCTATTTCATTTATTTCTGCTCTCATCTTTATTATTTTTTACCTTCTGCTTGCTTTGGCATTGGTTTGCTGTCCTTTTTCTAGTTCCTCTGGTTGTTCAGTTAAATCTTTGAGTTTAGCTCTTTCTTCTTTTTTAATATAGGCATTTAGGGCTCTAAATTTCCCTCTCAAGACTGCCTTTGCTGTATCCTATAAGTTTTGATATGTTGTGTTCTCATTTTCATTTGTCTCAATATATTTACTGATTTCACCTGCAATTTCTTCTTTGACCCACTGATTATTTAGTAGTGTTTTGTTAGCCTCCAGACATTTGCTAATTTACCCTTTTTCTGCCTATTATTGATTCCTATTTCATTCCATTATGATCTGAGAAGGTGCTTTGTATAATTTCAATCCTTTTATATTTATTGAGAACTGCTTTGTGCCCTAACATGTGGTCTATCCTGGAGAAGGATCCATGGGCACTTGAGAAGAATGTATAACCTGCTGAGTTTGGATGCAACATTCTGTATATGTCTGTTTGATCTAACTCGTTTATCATATTGTTTAAGTTCTCTGTTTTCTTGTTGATATTCTGTCTAGTTGTTCTATCTAATGATGTGAGTGGGTGTTAAAGTCTCAAATGATTATTGTAGAGATGTCTATTTCTCCCTTCAGTTTTCTGAGAGTTTGTCTCATATATTTTGGGGCATCCTGGTTAGGTTCATAGTTATTTATGACTGTTATATCTTCCTGGTGGATCATCTCTTTTATTAATATATAATGGCCTTTTGCATCTCTTATAACTTTTTTGGATTTAAAATCTGTTTTGTCTGATATTAGTATAGCTAACCCTGCTCTTTTTTGGTTACTATTTGTGTGGAGGATCTTTTTCCAACCTTTCACTTTCAGCCATTTTGTATCCCTGGGTCTAAGGTTAGTTTCTTGTAAGCAGCTGTATGGATGGCTCGTGTTTTTTATCCATCCTGTCAGCCTATTTGATTGGGGAATTTAAATCATTCACATTCAATGATATTACTATAAATGCACTATTTACTTCCACCATTTTATGCTTTGGCTTTCATATGTTGTATCATAATTTTGTCTGTCTTTTTACTCTTTTAGTTATGCTTTCTGCTATTCTTTCTTCTATACTCTCCTCCAATTCTCTCTCTCCTGTCTTTTTATTTCAGGTTCTAAGGTTTCCTTTAATACCTCCTACAAAGGTGGATTCTTTTTTGCAAACTCTTAGTTTCTGTTTGTTTGTAAATATTTTATACTCACCTTCATATTTGAAGGACAATTTTGCTGGAATAAGAATTCTCGGCTGGCAGTTTTTCTCTTTCAAAATCTTTATTGTATCATGCCACTGTCTTCTGGCCTCCATGGTTTATGAAGAGGAATCTGTGCTAAGTTGTACTGGGCGTCCCTTGTATGTGATAGTTTGCTCCTCCCTTGCTGCTCTAAGAATTTTCTCTTTATCTTTGACATTTGACATTCTGAGAAGTATATGTCTTGGTGTAGGTTTATTCAGATTTATTCTGTTTGAGGTATGGTGTGCTTCTTAGACATGTAAGTTCATTTCTTTCATGAGCATTGGGAGATTTTCAGCTATTATTTCCTCAAATAATCTTTCTGCCCCTTTTCCCTTCTCTTCTTCTTCTGGAACTCCCATGACATGTATGTTTCTTTGTTTTTATTTTTGTTTATTTCTCTTTTTTAAGATGTATTTCTCCCCACCCCCTCGTTGTTTGCACTTGCTGTGTCTGTTCATCTTCCTTGTTTCTTTAGGAGGCACTGGGAACTGAACCCAATTGCTTGAGCCACCTCTCTTCCCTGCTTTGTTGTGTCTCATTGTTTTTTTTTCTTCTAGTGTCCCTTGTTGTGTCATCTTGTTGCATCAGCTGACATGTATGTTGTTGTGTTCCGTGTTGTCATTCAACTCTCTGAGCCCCCGCTCAATTTTTTCCATTCTTTTCTCTCTCTGTTCTTTTCTCTCTTCAATTTCAGCTATTCTGTCTTAAGTATACTTACTCTTCTTCTATCATTTCGAGTTTGCTGTTATGTGCCTCTAATGTTTTTTTTTTTTTTTTTTATTCATTTATCCCCCCCTTGCTGCTTGTGCTCGCTGGGTCAGCTAACCACGCCGTGCGGGCGGGCTTGCCTTCCACCTCTAATGTGTTTTTGATCTCACCTATTGTGCCTTTCATTCCCACAAGCTCTTTTACTTTTCTGTTCAGGATTTCATATTCTTCTTTGTGCTGGTTCAATGTCTTTTTTTTTTTTTTTTAACATTTTTTTAACTTTATTTTGTACATTTAATAATTGAAAATATAAATAATTAAAAACTAAAAAGTAAACACAGATGAATAAATATATAAATTTCTCAATTAAATGTAATGGATACATATAAAAAAATTTAATCAAAAAATATATTACACAATATATTAGGTTCATAGTAACGCATTCATACAGTATTTGTCCTTTTGTGTCTGGCTTGCTTCACTCAACATAATGTCCTCCAGGTTCATCCATGTTGCCATATGCTTTATGACTTCATTTCTTCTTACAGCTGCATAATATTCCATCATGTGAAAAGACCACAGTTTGTTTATCCATACATCTGTTGATGGACACCTGGGTTGTTTCCAGCTTTTGGCAATGGTGAATAATGTGGCTATGAACATCGGTGTGCAGATGTCTGTTTGTGTCACTGCTCTCAGTTATCCTGGGTATATACCCAGTAGTGGTATTGCAGGGTCAAGTGGCAAGTCTATATTCAACTTCTTTAGGAACTGCCAAACAGTCCTCCATAGTGGTTGTACCATCCTGCATTCCCCCCAACAGTGAAGAAGTGTTCCTATCTCTCCACATCCTCTCCAACACTTGTAGTTCTCTGTCTTTTTAATAGTGGCCATTCTGATAGGTGTGAAATGATATCTCACTGTAGTTTTGATTTGCATTTCCCTAATCATGTCATGATGGTGAACATTTCTTCATGTGTTTTTATGCCATTTGTATTTCTTCTGCGGAGAAATGTCTATTTTTTAATTGGGTCATTTGTATTTTTATTGTTGAATTGTAACATCTCTTTATATATCATGGATATTAAACCCTTATCAGATATGTTATTTCCAAATATTTTTCCCATTGAGTTGGCTGCTGTATTAGTCAGCCAAAGGGGTGCTAACGTGAAATACCAAAAATGGGTTGGTTTTTATAAAGGGTATTTATTTGGGGTAGAAATCCACAGATACCAGGTCATAAAGTGTTAGGTTTCTTCTCTCACCACAGTCCATTGCCACGTGTTAGAGCAAGACAGCTGCCGGCGTTTGCCAGGGTTCAGGCTTCTGGGTTCCTCTCTTCCCGGGGCTGCGTTTCTCTCCGGGCTTAGCTCCTGTTTCCTCCACAAGGTCAGCTGTAGACGATCAGGCGAACGGCTTGCTACTCTTCTCCTGGGGCCTTCTTTCCAACATCAAAACTGCTTCTCAAAAGACTGCTTCAACTTTCCTTTGCCTTGCCTTTTATATTCAATTCCCCACCCACCAAGGGGTGGGGCTCAACGCCCTAATCCTAACCTAATCATGCCCAGATTAACAGATCAGTTTATAAGCATGATTCAGTTATATTTTTGGAATTCATAATTATATCAAACTGACACATTACACCCTCTGAATTCCAAAAATACATTACAATATTAAAAAAAACTTAAATCAGTAACAATCCAAGTACAAAATCATATCAAAATCAGTTTGTCTTCAGGCAAAGTCCCATCTGCTATAGACCTCTGAAACTTACAAAACCAATTAACTGCTTCTAATACACAAATGGAAAGACAAAGGATAAATCTCTTCATCATCATAAGGAGAATCTGGGATGTTAAACATGAGTCATGGATCCTCTACAGTTCAGTAAACTTGCAGGGCATCCTCCATTCAATTTCAAAGTCTGAGAGTCATTTTTAAGAAGATGTTTTCTTTTCCTTGGGGCCACATGGGAACCCACCCTTTCCACAGGCTTGCCCAACGACCATTTTCTTGGTTCCACCCTCATTAAGCATCTGGGTGTCGACCAAGCTCCAGACCTCATCCTCCAAGAGTATTGGGGTGATTGCCACACCTTACCCAATCTTGGGTTAGAGTCTTAGCCCCCCTAGCACAGTGAGGTGAAGACAACATTCCCCCTAACCTTTGACATACAGGCTCAACACTTTCAGAGCAACAAGTTGACCATCTGGCCTTCCCTAACCTTTGGCATACAGGCTCAACACTCTCAGAGCAATGGGTTGACCACATGGCCTTCTCTAATCTATGGGGGACAGGTACACCCCTCTCAGACCAATGGGGTGTTGACCTTAACCACCCTAATCTTTGAGGAATGTGCTCCACCCTCTCTGCACCCTGGGGTGGCAAAACTCTTCCTGAACATCGGGTGGGGACATCCACCTTCTTCAACTGCAGGGGCAAACTCACCCTCTCTGTACACATGGGTGGGGCTCCTCTCTTGGCCCAAGGAGATGTCTTAAGTCCAGATCTCTGCTTCCACAGTTTTCTTCTTAAAGCTGATTCTCCTTCAATCTCTCCTTTCCGTGTCCTCTTTTGTCCAAGCTGACAGTGGTTTTGTTCATACTGCTCTCTCAAAAACTTTGTTGGTTTAGCATGCAAGAAGCAGGGGTCCAAGCCATCAGACAGTAAGACTTTCCACAAGTCTTTCCGAGATAAATGCATCTTCAATTCTGAGTTATGAGTTCCAAGTTTAGTAAAGTCTTCAAATAGGGCATTTTCATCTGGGAATTTGATTTCCAGAAACTTCGAAGTTCCAGAATTAGTTTTTGTTTTCTTCTTGCCCTAAAGTTCAGTCCTTAGTGTATTTCTCTTGTCTAATATTTTGCTATAAGCTGCAAGGAGAAGCCAAGCCACATTCTCCAAGTTTTTCTTGGAAAGTTCTTCAGCTAAATGCTCTGGTTCGCCATTTTGAAATTCTTTCTTCCATATAACACCAGGAGTTAATCTTACTAAGTTCTCTGCAACTTTAAAACATGGATCGCCTTTCCTCCAGTTTCCAATAATAGTTTCCTCATTTACTTCTAAGGCATCATAGAAAGTCTCTTTAGCATCCATATTGCTATCAACAGTCTCTTCAAAGCGATCTTGGCCTTTTCCATCAAGCATTTCACAATTCCTCCAAAAAATACCCCTTATCCATTTATAAAACCGTTCCAACATTTTGGTAATTACAAAAGCACTTCCCCACTCCTCGGTACCAAATTCTGTATTAGTCAGCCAAAGGGGTGCTAATGTGAAATACCAAAAATGGGTTGGTTTTTATAAAGGGTATTTATTTCGGGTAGAAATCCACAGATACCAGGTCATAAAGTGTTAGGTTTCTTCTCTCACCACAGTCCATTGCCACGTGTTAGAGCAAGACAGCTGCCGGCGTTTGCCAGGGTTCAGGCTTCTGGGTTCCTCTCTTCCCGGGGCTGCGTTTCTCTCCGGGCTTAGCTCCTGTTTCCTCTACAAGGTCAGCTGTAGACGATCAGGCGAACGGCTTGCTACTCTTCTCCTGGGGCCTTCTTTCCAACATCAAAACTGCTTCTCAAAAGACTGCTTCAACTTTCCTTTGTCTTGCCTTTTATATTCAATTCCCCACCCACCAAGGGGTTGGGCTCAACGCCCTAATCCTAACCTAATCATGCCCAGATTAACAGATCAGTTTACAAGCATGATTCAATTATATTTTTGGAATTCATAATTATATCAAACTGCCACAGCTGCCTTTTCACCCTTCTGTCAAAGTCCCGTGAGGTGCAAAAGTGTTGAATTTTGAGGAGGTCCCATTTATCTACTTTTTCTTTTGTTGCACATGCTTTGGGTGTAAGGTCCAAGAATCCGCCACCTACTACAAGGTCTTGAAGATGTTTCCCTACATTTTCTTCTAGTAGTTTTATGGTCCTGGCTTTTATATTTAGATCTTTGATCCATTTTGAGTTGATTCTTGTATAGGGGGTGAATTAGGGGTCCTCTTTCATTCTTTTGGTTATACATATCCAGTTCTTCCAACACCATTTGTTGAAGAGACTGTTTTTTCCCGTTAGCGTGGGCTTGGTAGGTTTGTCAAAAACCAGTTGACTGTATAGGTGAGGGTATATTTCTGGATTCTCAATTCTATTCCACTGATCGATGTGTCTGTCTTTTTGCCAGTACCATGCTGTTTTGACTACGGTAGCTTTGTAATATGTTTCAAGGTCAGGCAGTGAAATTCCTCCCACATTGCTCTTCTTTTTTAGAATACTTTTGGGTATTCGGGTGCACTTACCCTTCCAGATAAATTTGTAATTGCCTTCTCTAATTCTGTAAAGTAAGCTGTTGGGATTTTGATTGGTATTGCATTGAATCTATAAATCAGTTTGGACATGATTGACATCTTCACGATATTTATTCTTCCAACCCATGATCACGGAATGTATTTCCATTTGTTTAGGTCTTTTTCAATTTCTTTTAGCATTGTTTTGTAGTTTTCTGCATATAGGTCCTGTACTTCTTTGGTTAAATTAACTCCTAGGTATTTGAGTCTTTTTGTTGCTATTGAAAATGGAATTTTCCTCCTGATTTCCTCTCAGATTGTTCAGTACTAGTGTACAAAAACATTACTGATTTTTGCATGTTGATCTTGTATCCTGCCATTTTGCTGAACTCATTTATTAGTTCAGGTAGCTTTGTTGTGGATACTTCAGGATTTTCTAAATACAGGATCATAGGGAAATGGATGTGGCTCAAAAGGTTCGGCGTCCGTCTACCATATGGAGAGACCGGGGTTCGATCCCCAGTACCTCCCGGTAAAAAAAATAAAAATTAAAATTAAAAAAATAAATAAATAAATAAATACAGGATCATGTCATCCGCAAACAGTGAGAGTTTTACTTCCTCTTTTCCTGTTTGGACGCCTTTAATTTTTTTGTCTTGTCTAATTGCCCAAGCCAGAACTTCTAGTACAATGTTGAATAACAATGGTGACAGTGGGCATCCTTGTCTTGTTCCTGATGTTAGGGGGAAAGCTTTCATCCTTTCCCCATTGAGTATGATGTTGGTTATGAGTTTCTAGAAATTTGTCCATTTCATCCAGGTTGTCTAGTTTGTTGGCATATAGTTTGTCTAAATAACCTCTTATGATTGTTTTTATTTCTGTGAGGTCATTTGTAATTCCCCCCCCCCG
>JAKSZT010053883.1:49406957-49447204 GCA_026826555.1 Tolypeutes matacus
GTTTTTATTTCTGTGAGGTCATTTGTAATTCCCCCCCCCCTTTCATTTCTGATTGTATTTATTTGCATCTTCTGTCTTTTTTTCTTTGTTAGTCTAGCGAGGGGTTTGCCAATTTTATTGATCTTCTCAAAGTACCAGCTTTTGGTTTTGTTGATTTTCTCTATTATTTTTCTGTTTTCATTTTCATTTATTTCTGCTCTAATATTTATTATTTCTTTCCTTCTGCTTGCTTTGGGATTGGTTTGCTGTCCTTTTTCTAGTTTCTCAAGTTGTTCAGTTAAATCTTTGGGTTTAGCTCTTTCTTGTTTTTTAATATAGGCATTTAGGGCTCTAAATTTCCCTCTCAAGACTGCCTTCGCTGTATCCCATACGTTTTGATATATTGTGTTCTCATTTTCATTTGTCTCAATATATTTACTGATTTCACTTGCAATTTCTTCTTTGACCCACCGAATATTTAGGAGTGTGTTGTTCAGTCTCCACACATTTGCAAATTTACTTTTTTCCTGTCTGTTATTGATTTCTAGTTTCATTCCATTATGATCTGAGAAGGTGCTTTGTATAATTTTAATCTTTTTATATTTATTGAGAGCTGTATTGTGACCTAACATGTGGTCTATCCTGGAGAAAGATCCATGGGCACTTGAGAAGAATGTATAACCCGCTGAGTTTGGATGCAGTGTTCTGTAGATGTCTGTTAGGTCTAACTTGTTTATCATATTGTTTAAGTTCTCTGTTTCCTTGTTGATCTTCTGTCTAGTTGTTCTATCTAATGATGTGAGAGGGGTGTTGAAGTCTCCAACAATTATTGTAGAAATGTCTATTTCTCCCTTCAGTTTTGCCAGAGTTTGTCTCATATATTTTGGGGCACCCTGGTTAGGTGCGTAGATATTGATGACTGTTAAATATCTTCCTGGAGGATTGTCCCTTTTATTAATATATAATGACCTTCCACATCTCTTATCACTTTTTTGCATTTGAAGTCTGTTTTGTCTGATATTAGTATAGCTACCCCTGCTCTTTTCTGTTCACTATTTACGTGGAGTATCTTTTTCCATCCTTTTATTTTCCGCTGGTTTGTATCCTTGGGTCTGAGGTGAGTTTCTTGTAAGCAGCATATGGATGGCTCATGTTTTTTTATCCATTCTGTCAGCCTGTATCTTTTGATTGGGGAATTTAATCCATTCACATTCAATGATATTACTGAAAATACACTATTTATTTCCTCCATTGTATTATTTGGTTTTCATATGTCATCTATTTTTGTCTCTCTTTTTACTCTTTTGGTTATCCTTTCTGCTTTTCTTTCTTCTATACTCTCCTCCAAGCCTCTTTCTCCTGTCTTTTTCTTTCAGGTTCTAATGCTTCCTTTAATATTTCCTGCAAAGTTGGATTCTTTTTTTCAAACTCTCTTAGTTTCTGTTTGTTTGTGAATAATTTATATTCACTTTCATATTTGAAGGACAGTTTTGCTGGATAAAGAATTCTTGGCTGGCAGCTTTTCTCTTTCAGTTTCTTAATTGTATCATACCAGTGTCTTCTCACCTCCATGGTTTCTGAAGAGAAATCTGCACTAAGTCTTACTGGACGTCCTTTGTACTTGATTGTTTGCTTCTCTCTTGCTGCTCTGAGAATTTTCTCTTTATCTTTTTCATTTGACATTCTGAATAGTATGTGTCTTGGCGTAGGTTTATTTAGATTTATTCTCATTGGGGCACGGTGTGCTTCTTGGACATGTAAGTTCATTTCTTTTGTGAGAGTTGGGAAATTTTCAGCTATTATTTCCTCAAATACTCTTTATGCCCCTTTTCCTTTCTCTTCCCCTTCTGGAACTCTCATGACACGTATGTTGTTGCGTTTTGTGTCGTCATTCAACTCTGAGCTCCTGCTCAATTTTTTCCATTCTTTTCTCTTTCTGTTCTTTTCTTTCTTCAATTTTAGCTGCTCTGTCTTCGGTATCACTTATTCTTTTTTCTATCATTTCGAGTCTGCTGTTGTATGCCTCAAATGTATTTTTTTTTTTTTTTTTTTTTTTTACCAGGAGGTCCCGGGGATCGAACCCAGGTCCCTCCATATGGGAGACGGATGCCCAACCAGTTGAGCTACATCCAACCCCTCAAATGTATTTTTGACTTCACCTATTGTGTCTTTCATTCCCATGAACTCCATTACTTTTCTGTTCAGGATTTCAATTTCTTCTTTGCGTTCGCTCAATGACTTCTTTTGATGTCATTTATCTCTTTAACTATATTCTCTTTCATATCATTAATTTGAGTTTGGAAATTTGTGCTCATCTCACTGATTATTTATCTCAAATTCTGCATCTCTTCTGGGACTTTGCTGTATTCCTTTTCTTGGGCCATGTCTTCTATTTTCTTAGTATGGCTCGTAATTTTTTGCTGGTACTTAGGCATCTGTTTAGTTTGTATTTTACTTTGATGCTCTATCTCTTTCTCTTTTATGGGGTTTTAGTGGCAGGAGGCTGTGAGTTACTACAGCTCTTTGATTTTTGGCTCAACCTTGATTGTTAGGATTGTTTTGCTGGTTGCTCAAAACTGGGCACCGGACCCAGTAATTGGTTGTAGAATCGTTTCCTAGGGCCTTGGGCAGGGAGGCTATAGAGGCCAGGAAAAGCCTCTCTTACTTATTAATTTTCCTATGTGCACTTTTTTGGTCTGCCAGGAGATGGCACTTTTTGGCAGCACTCAATTCAATGCCTGGTCAGAGCAGATCAATGTGATAGAGCTCCCTGTCTGGGGGCTAAGGGCCCTGTGATTCAAACTTTCTGAAACAGTTCTCCAGACTTCTCTCGTAGCACCCCCCTTTTCCCAGCTAGGAAATATTTCCACTCCCTTCTGAATCCTCAACAATCAGTCCCTGTTAGTAGAGGAGGAGATTGGGAGGTTTGTATATCTTTAGCCCCTTGCAGGCTCCAAGGCAAACAATGGCGCAGCCCCACCCAGCCTGGAAGGGCTCTCAGGACAGGGCAGACCAAACCTGGGAGTCCAAAGCAGGGTCAGCCCCAGGCTCTCTCTCCCCTCTCCCGTGGAGTCCTCAACAATTAGTCCAGGCTAGAAGAGAGGGAGGTTGTGAGGGTTGGATTTCTTCAGTCCTTCCTAGGCTCCCAGGGCAAACCGCCATGTGGAAGGGTCCTTGGGGCTCCGTAGCCCAAATTTACAGGTCAGAACCTGAGTCAGCCTTAGGCTGTGTCCCTCTCTCTCCACTCTCCTGGGGAGGTGTGTCCTCAACAACTAGTCTGGCTCGAAGAGAGAGAGATTGTGAGGGTCGGATTTCTCCAGTCCTATGCCGACTCCCAGGGCAAATCACAGTGCCATCCCACCTGGCCTGGAAGGGCTCATGGGACATAGCAGACCATATTTGTGGGTCAGAAGCTGAGTCAGCCTTAGGCTGTGTCCCTCTCTCCCCCCTTTCCTGGGGTGGTAGATCCCTGGGGTCCCCTTTGTGTATAGCCACAGGCCCGAAGGCCTGAGAATTCTAAAGTGTCTTTAGTGTGGGGGAGGGTGCCGGCAGCAGCAGCCGCTGGTTTCAACTCACAGTTCCGTAGTCAGGATTTCCCTCCTTTGACCCTCTCTCCTTGGTGGTGTCCATCCTTCACCTGGTGTCCTAACCCTATAAGATCTTTTTCTAGGCTGTTTCAGCTTGTCCTCTAGCTATTTTTCTGGAGGAGAAGGGAATCCCGTGTCTTTCTAGTCCGCCATCTTCCCAGAAGTCCTATTGTTTCCCTCTTAGGAACAATATTGACCTTACCAAGTAACTTCTCCCTCCTCCCTTTCCTCCTCCAGCATCTGATTTGAAGTAATATTCTTTTACTCTCAGTTAACAACTATAAGGCAGTTAGGAAGCTTATTTCGCTTTATATATGCTCTCCCCATTCTCCCTTTTTTTTTAAAGGTTTTTTTAATTTATTCATTTATTCCCCCCCCCCCCCCCTGCTTGTGCTCGCTGGGTCAGCTAACCACGCCGCGCGGGCGGGCTTGCCTTCAACAGGAGGCCCTGGGAACCGAACCCGGGGCCTCCCATATGGTAAACGGGAGCCCTACTGATTTCTTTTTGTTAATTATACTATATATTTATTGTAAGGGCATATAACCATTATAAACAATATTTTCTCCCTTATAATCATCTCTATTCTTAGTTCTACAAGTAAATATATATTTAGGACTCACTACCAGTTATGTCAGTCATTTTGGTTGTCTGAAGTATGTTTCCTAGTAGATGCTTCAGAAAGGTCTTGTGGCAATAATATTTCCTCTGTTCTTCCATGTTTATAATACTTTGTCTGTGGCCTTTACACCTGAAAATCTGTTTCACCAGATATAAAATCCTAAGCTCACATTTTCCTTCCCAGGTATCTTAGATATCTTACTCTATAGTCTTTTTACATAAAGTGGTATTGTCAAAAATTCTGATGACAATCTGATTTTCTTTCCCTTTAAGTGAATTTGTCTTTTAGCCTGGATGCCCCTAATTTTTGCTTTCTTTAAAATCCACTAATTTTACTAGAATATGCCTTCATGTTTATCTTCTGGGTCAATTTCCCCAGGTATGAGGCGTTCCCTTGTGCCCTTTCTATATGTAGTCTCAAGTTTGTTTTTTTTCCAAAGTTTCTTTTAAATATAAATTTTCATATGTATTTTCTTCCAATGCTTTTTTTTTTCACCTTGTTACATCTATTATACACTTTTAGATCTTTTTTTTTTTTTTTTTTTTTTTTTGCCTATCTTTTATATTTATCTTTCTCTTGAGTTCTTTGATTTCTCTTTACTCATTCTAAAATTTTAAAAATGTTGGGAAGCGGCTGTGGCTGAATCAGTAGGGCTCCCGTTTACCATATGGGAGGCCCTGGGTTCGGTTCCCAGGGCCTCCTGGTGAAGGCAAGCCCGCCCGCACGGCGTGGTTAGCTGACCCAGCGAGCACAAGCAGCAAGGGGGGGATAAATGAATAAATAAATAAAATCTTTAAAAACAAACATAAAATTTTAAAAATGTCTTTCTGTTCACTTTTATTCCCTTAAGGCATTATATGTTGTGCATATTCACTCTGATATTCCTTCAAGTTCAGTCTTCATTTGTGAAGTGAGTTTTCTATCTCCAATTCTTTCCTGAGTTCTATTACCTAATTTGTTTTGTAATTCTGATTTGTGGTTTTTTTTCATATCTTGTATCATTTTCTTAATTTATTTTAGCTCATTTTGAAATATTAAGTTGTAGTTTTTATCTGTTTTTGTGGGCATGACTTCTTGGAGTGCTTTCATTATTATTAGGAATGTTATTCTGCTCCCTATTCTCATTTTTTTATAATAAGTTCATTATGAGATTTGACTGCAATACTTTCTGTTGCACATATTTACATGAAATTAGTTTTCCTGCATATTTTGGAGGGAGGAGTGAGGATAGCTTTTCTAAATTCAAGACTCTACAGCAGGGAAACGGCTGTGGCTCAATCAGTAGGGCTCCCGTTTACCATATGGGAGGCCCCGGGTTCGGTTCCCGGGGCTTCCTGGTGAAGGCAAGCCCGCCCGCACGGCGTGGTGAGCTGACCCAGAGAGCACAAGCAGCAAGGGGGGGGTAAATGAATAAATAAAATCTTTAAAAAAAAAGACTCTACAGCTTCCTTTTCTATGTGTTCATGAAATGTTCCAAAATATGGCCTTATACTTTCTTTCTTTCAGGAGATCTGGAGATCTCCTGGCTATGTTCTCCTCCTCCCACTATTATCTGGACTTCTCTTTCCTTTGTCCCAAATATCCCTGACCTACCATGTTTGTATTCTTTTACCCAAAGTTTCTTCTCTGGTGTTCTGGAAAGGAGCTTTGCCTGCTTTTAAGAGTTCATAGGTCCTGGGCTGCTCCAGCTTCTTCAGATCTTACCTGGGACCCCCTGCACTCAGCTGCTGCAAACTAGGATGTGCAAAACTCCTCCCAATTCTGTTCAGCTGCTGTACTCCTATTGGCACACTGTATTTTCCAGTGAGTACCTGTTGGCTATTTTGGGGGTCTTATTTTCAGATTCCTAAGACACACTGTTGCTTTCCTTTGCTTTTTTCCACAAAGATGCTGAGACCATGCAAGTCTTAGAGCTGTCAGTGGTTTGTACCTACTTGAATTATGGGGTTTGTAGTGATACCTTGTCACCTAGTTTTGTCATACATGTTGTCCATAGGTTTTTTATTTTCTAACCTGACTGCTCTGTTTTTATGGGAGAACTCCAATACTCATAAACTATGTTACTGCCAGTGACATCTTCCCAGAAATTCTTTTCTCTCATTTTTTTCTATGGTGTCAACCAGTGAAATCAAACAGTGGACAAACAACCATCCCTTAAATTTTATACAAGTAAAGGTTCTAAGATGTAGTAGTCATCTACCTAAAATCCATTTTCTTTCCTTCTTACTAACAGTATTCTGGTTTCACTCATGGTGACCAGCTTAAGGGTATTTTGCAGCCTCCCCTGAAGCTAAGGGGACAATGTGACACAGTTCTGACCAATAAGATATAAGCAGAAGACATAGGGTGGGGCTTTGGAGAAAGCTCATTAAAAGGTAGGCCAACTTGACTGGCCGATCACTTTTGCCCTTCCCCTTCTTCTTGCCTGTACTTTGCAGGAGATAGAGCAGGGGTCTTGGGTTCAGATGGTGACAAATTCATGCCACGGATTATTGATCAGAAGAAAAATATAAAGATGGAAGAAGTCGGAATCCCTGATGGCATCATGGAGCAGCCATCTATTTCTAGACTTCTATTTACATGAGAAAAATGCAATTATTAATTTGTTTAAACCACTGCCTTAAATCAGGGTTTACCAGATCAGGGTTCTGTTACACCTGGAATGTAATTCATATCAGCTACATGGGGGCCCTAAGGGCATTAGGCTTCCAAATGGTGCTGCTAGTTGGTTCCTGAAATTTTCACTGGTTCTTAGCTGTGTGAGAAAAAATTAACAATGTAGTCAGTTTTGCATAAGCTAAATTTATCCAAAATTTTAATACTAAGATTATACCCTCCTGGATTATTTTATATAATGTTGACTCTTTTATAGGATGATGGTGCTAATTGAAGATGGTTGTATGTAAAACCCTTACTTAAAAATTAAATGTTGGGGAGTGGATGTATCTCAGTGGTTGAGTACCTGCTTCCCATCTACGAGGTTCTGGGTTCAATCCCTGGTACCTCTTTAAAAAAAATTAAATGTTGACCACTTTATTAAAGAATCTCTAAACATATCTTTGGAAAAATTTACCCGTCATTCCACAGCTTAAAAGTACTTAGTAGAAACGGAATTTTTCTCAAATGGGGATAAAAGAAATTTATATGCTTCTGCTCTTCAAAAGGAGAAAAATCCTGCTACTTTTGTAGGAAATAGGATGAGAAGGTTGTAGATGGCTTGTATAGGGGAATTCATATGATTCACATGTTAAGTGTCATGGGCAGCAGGAGTTAAGTATTAAAGAAAAAAGCCAGGATACCTATTTAGAGGATGACCAGGAAGTATGATCACTAAGTTCTCTGAAGAGCCCTTGAGGATAATAGAAATATTTAGCTGGAGAAGACTCAGGGAGCATAGAATGGCTGTCTTCAAACATCTGAAGTTAACAAAAGGAAAAAGGCTCAGATTTGTTCTGTGGAGCTCCAGGAGTAGAGCTAGGGCCAACCAGTAAAAGCTGCAGAGAGGCACTTCTAACAGAATGGATTGTTAAAAGGAGGAAATGACCACTTTAGGAGAAGCTGAGGCTAGCAGCCATTTACAAATGATCAGTGGACTAAGATCCCCAAGAACAGGGACCTTATCTGTTTGGTTCATTGTTCTATTCCAGTACCTACAATAGTGCTTAGCACCTAGTAGGTTCTCAGAATATTTGTTGAGTTAGTGGAGGGTGATGTTCAACATTTGATGGGATGTTTGCCAAGTTACTTTAAGTTCAGTGTAGCCTGAATTTGTGTGCCTTATTCTTTATCTGCATGGTCAGACTTTTTTTTTTGCCCCCGTGAGATGGCTCCCTTGTCTGTTTGCTTGTTGTTTTTGCTCATTGTTTGCACTTTTTTTTTTTTTTTTTTCCCCTCTTTTCTGCTTATTGTCTGTTTTTTTTCCTTTAGGAGTCACCAGGCACTCAACTGCTTGAGCCACATCTGCTCCCTGTTTTTTTTTTTTTTTGGCTCATTGTCCGCTTGTTGTTTTTGCCTGTTGTCTGCTTGTCGTTGGGTTTTTTTTTTTTTTGCTTGTTGTCTGATTGTTGTCTTTGCTCGATGTTTGTCTTCTTTAAGAAGCACCGGGAATGAAACCTAGGACCCCCTGTGTGGGAGGCAGACACTCAATTGCTCGAGCCACACCCACTTCCCCTGCTATTTGTTTTTAGGAGGCACCAGGAACCAAACCCAGGACTGCCCATGAAGGAAGCAGATGCTCAATTGCTTGAGCCACATCCACTCCCTGCATGGTCAGACTTTTAAGTTTAAATGTGTTTTTGTAGCTATCTCAGAAATACATAGGGAACCCCTGTCCTAAAGTGGACAACAGAAACAATAGGGAATCAGCAATCTTGACCTGACAGTCTCCCAGATGGAGTGCACTTCAAACAAAAAGTATGAAAAGGTATATTTGAGGGTTCACTGGCTTCTCCTGGCACTCTAGCCAAGAAGTCATGCCAAAGTACCCTAAGAGAATTTTCTAAGATCTATGTGTCAAAACAGGTTGTAAATGAGTATGTTTGGTATTGTTTTATCTTTTTTTTCTGAGTACGTTTGTTAAACCCAATGTTCCATACTTACAGGAGAAAAACTTCAGATGTCCATTTTAACTCATAAATCATAACAGCTAGCACTTTAAATCAGATTCCCAGCAGCCTCCAGCACGCTGAATTTGAGACATCAAAGATAAAACATCAATCTGTGCAGAATTGGTTAAAAGATTGTTTGTAAATCTTTGGAAATTAATGGAAATGGTGAGAGCACATCATAGTGTTTGTGACTAGCAGAGCTATTATATGGGTGTGACAGTGGTTGAAAGGGAAAGTCTAAGGACATGTATATTACTAGAAGGAAAACTAAAAAGTGTAAATGGGACTGAATAACATAGTGAAACCTCATGTAAAATACAAATATGGGTGATATTGCATATATAAGACTTTTTACAAAATATAAATACAAATATACTAAAGAGAAGGAAACAGAATAGCAGCTATTTACAGCAGGGGAAGCATAGAGAGATTGAGAAGTGATGAGTTTTATTTGTTTCTTTGATTTTTGTTTATTATTATTCCTGGAATAATTAAAATGCTCTAAAAATGACTGAAGTGATGAATGCACAACCATGTGATTACATCGAATATCATTGGTTGTACACTTTGGATGAATTTATACTTTATTAATATGTATCAATAAAATTAATTTGTTAAAAATAAAGATAAAACATCATGGAAGAACTTGAGATAAAAGTCATGAAATGCGGACACAGATATTATGTGAGGTATTTATTTTGTAACCATTAGGTGCAGTTTCCCCAGGTAAAATTTGCTAAAGACAAATTTCTAGCTTCCAAATTAATACCAGTCAAAATCCATACAGTGTGGCTACTTTAGGATGGCAAGCATTGGCAGATAATGGGATCACCTAGGTAATCTGTACATAATCCAGAGAAAAGACATCAGAAGTTAGGATGGATCCATTTCAGATGTAAAGGGTGTATCTAAAGTGAAGCTTGTCACATGACTGTGGGAGGCAAATGGGAGGGCACTTGAACATGCCTAGCCCATTCCCTTGAATTTCATTTCAAATCCGTGCATAGTCACAATGGTAATTGATGGGTGAAAAAGAAGAGCTGAAAGACACGTGTGCTGAACAACATTTAACTTTTGTTTGTTAAATAGATCACTGGGTTTCAACTCAGCATCATCCAGATGTTGGTGGTTGGTGCCAGTCCATCAGTTTTCCTGCTGGCTTTGGTCATTCTGCTTTCTTATGGTGGATGCCATGTCCAAAAGAACCACACTACAAAAACGTCAAAGAGAACTAAAAAAAAAGTGTTACATTCAAGAGAAATACGCCTAGAGAAAGGCGCTAACTTATAGAAAAGGGTATTTATTTATACAAAGGTATAACTTCAACAGTATAGCAGTACCCCACCACCAACTCCCAAAATCTTGAGCCTTGAGCACTGATTTAAGTGCTCAAAGCAAGGCTTACTGTTGGAGGACAGACTACATTTTTAAATGTTTCCCTCTATTTCCTTTGAAACCCAGAGACCTCTGACCCAGATCCCAAAGCTACCTTTACCATCTACCCTTCTTTCTTTCTCTTCTCTGTGGCAGTACTGTGTTAGGTGCTAGAGAAGGAAAGATAAAGTGGATCCCAAGGGACATAAAAAGACTTGGGAAATGGAAAGCTGTTTGCAGTAGCTGAAATATAAGGTTACACAGGAACAATGGTAGGATATGAGGCAGGGAAAATAGATGAGGGATAGATCATGACAAGCTAGGGAGTTTGGATTTTGTTCTTTAGACAACAGGAGGCCAAAAAATAGTTTTTAAATAGGGAAGTAATACAGTTGGAGTGCCACGGTCAGATTTATGAATTTTAGATGATCTCTATGACTGTGTGAACAATGGACTAGAGGAAGGAAAAGAAAAGAGGTAGAGAAACCCATACGGTCCAAGGGTGAGATGACAGGGTCCTGAACACTGGGTATGGTAATAATAGGACATAGCTGATCAATATTTCAGAGGTAGAATAGACAAGTCTTGCTGACTGATAAGATAGGGAAAATGAGAGGGAGGGATCTACATGAATGCTGAGGGACTGCGTGGAGTTATTAATTCAATAAATTATTTATTGAGGACTGCTGTGCCAAGCACTGGGTACAATGATGCACAAGACAAGCATGGTCCCTAAACTCAAGGAACTTAAAATCTAGCTGGATAGACAACAAGGTAAACAAATACATAAACATTATTTAACTACAATCATAAGGTACTGTGAGGGGATATAATAAAGAATCTAACCTAGTCTGAAGTCAGGGACAGGATGGATGGAGGTATAGGGGGGGCCGAGTTTGGTTTTGGACATAATGAATTTAAGACATCTGTGGTACACCTAGTTGAGGATTGGTAAGAGGGAGATGGGAACTTGGAAAGAGGGGCTCAAGATATAGTTAAATCCAGAGGAGATTAAGGAATGTGGCAGAGAAGGACACCTAATGCACAGCCTTCCACTTAAGGGAGTGACCCAGGCTTCCTTGGAGACCTCATCAGGGGCAATATCACTACAACCAATGGCAGCATTTCACTACACCATGAAGGTGGAACTGAGGCAGGGGCTGTCTGCCTAAGTACTGGCTCAAGAAAAGGGAAAAGTTGCCAGCAAAATATCTATAAAATGTGGTTGGAGAAGGGTGGTAGCTATAATTTGCTGGAGTGAAAGAATCAAAAGCCTTGATCAGTCTTCTAATAAATACCAGCTCAGGTTTCTGAAATGCTAAATAAAAGTAGAGACAAATCAGCTCACAGGGCAAGCAATAAAGATTTTATTTTCATCAATATATACTCTGCTTTTCTCTTATCCTTTTAGCTATCTGTTCAAAATTAATGTCAAGACTAGATGAGGATTTAAAGACAGCATATCACCTTCTCCTGCTGTCAACTTTTAATGGGTGGCCTGTAAGGCAGAAGCTGGAGATCCTGACACTTAAGCCAGAGGGTGGCAAGTAAGAGGATACTACCCTTTGTGCCAAACTTGGCCCATGATATCACCATCAGCCAGCACTTCCCTGCTTCTCAGGGTTTGCCTCCACTTCCTCCCAGCCCAGGACTCGACTCCTGGCCACTGTTGGCTCCCCACCATGGGTGGCTCCACTGTGCACAGGCATGCCCTTCTCCCTTTCTTGCCTCAGGTCTGCACCCAGCCAGTGTCACCATTGCCTGATCTGGAGTGTTCCAATCAAAAGTTCCTAACGTCATGATTCTTCCAGTGTGAGTGATACATGAGATAAAAAATTGGGCTGTAAAATCTGGAAGGGTAAAGACCTATTTCCATTGTTTACTCCAGTAGCCCTAGCACCTAGAATACAGTAGGCCTTCAATGAATGAATAAACAAAAAGTTATCAAGTAATGTGTCAAATGAACCTAGGATCTCATATCCACTATCACTAATTCAAATCAAGCTGTATCAGTAAATAAATTTCTGCCCTCAAGGAACTCTCAGTCTAGGAAGGGACAGAGCTGTGTAAACTGCACATAAGAGAAAACAAGAAAAGTGCCATAATAGAAATACATACAAGGGGCTGTGGGAGAGCACAGAGAAATAAGTAATTTTACCTGGAAAAGTCAAGAAAAACTACACCAAGGAGAGGGCACCTGCAATGGGTCCTGAAGAATAAATAGGAAGGCGCCAAGTAGACAAAGAAGGGAAAGGCCATCCAAACTGAAGGGATTTGAGGGAGAAAAAAGAAGGTCAGTAAGGCTGTAGCACAGGTCAAAACATGAGGCTGCAAAGGTTGGCTGAGGCCAGATTATAAAGAACCATGAGTGCCAGGCCATGGGGACTGGGGAGCAACAAAGATTTTTTTAAAGCAGTTAAGTGACACGATGAGATTATGTTTTAGGGAGGTAGTTTGGCATTAGTATCAAATGAATACTTTTGATTGTCTCTAAACTGATTCATTCGAGATAAATGTTGCCAGAAATTTCTAAAAATTATGGTGATACCCAGTTAGCAATAGAGAGGAACTATTCCAAATGTCTTGAAAACAGTAATTTGACTATGCATCCCTAGTATGATACACCCTAAAGATGTATACAACTGAAAAAATAATCTTAAAAGATTTTTAAAGTACTATTTCCAGTGATCAGTGGTAGTGCTGGTACTATTATTCTTAAATTGTTGTGAGTTTATGGTGGCATAAAGCAAATAAACGCTTATATGATATTCATTCCTGGTGTCATTGTGAAGTGAGATCCTCAGTATAGGAAAAAGGAGGTACATTTACTAAAATGAAATTTAGCAAAAACCCCATAGTACTACAAAAGAATTGGAAGTATCAGTATTAACTCTTTTTCTTTTTACCGGGAGGTCCCGGGGATCGAACCCGGGTCCCTCCATATGGGAGAGGGACGCCCAACCAGTTGAGCCACATCCGACCCCAGTATTAACTCTTAATGTATCTTATCTTTAAATAAACAAACATACATATTTCCAACTCTGAACACCAAAAAAACCTACAAACAATGACCAAGCCAGTTGCAATGAGTACACTAGCATCCAGATCATGATCTTAAAATACTGTTTCTCCACTGAAAGGAACTAGGCTCAGTCTGGGTCTGGGATAGAAGATGTCCAAATTAAGCCTGATCCCAGAAATAGACCCACACAAATATAGTCAACTGGTCTTTGACACAGGAACAAAATGAGTCTGGAACATTTTATCCTAACAGATGGCAAGAGAGCTATCAGCAACAACAAGCTATGGTGTCAATGGGACTCAGGAGCCAACCTGAAGAGGCTCCCATTGGCAAAAATGGGGCAATTTGTGCATCAATAAGAATAATACTTGCAATTGGACAAACTAATTAATTGGTCATTGTAGGAAAATGCAGCAAATCACCTACTATTTTGAAAATAGGTGTTGGGGATTGAATCATGACCCCCCACAAATGGCTTGTTCAGGTCCCAACCCCTGGTCCTGTGGATGTGAACCCATTTCTAAGTAGGAGCTTTGAGGATGTTATGATTACAGTGTGCCCAAACTGAATGAGGATGGACCTTAATCCAATATGGCTGAAGTCCTAATAAGCAAAGCAAATTGGACACAGGGGAGAAGCCATGGGGAAAAGTCCGAAGCTGGAAGTCAATGGAACCCAGAAGAGAAAGGAGAAGATGCCACTGTATGCATTGCCATCTGATGGAAAAGCCAAGGAAGCCCAAAGATTGCTGGTCAATCAAAAGATACTAACCCCAGGATGAAGCAAGCCTTTTAGCCTCTGAAACCATGAGCCAATACATTCCTGTTGTTAAGCCAACCCACTGCATGGTATTTGTTTTTAGCAGCTAGGAAACTGAAAAAGTGAGTGAGTAAAGGGAGAGAATAATTTATCCTACCTTTCTCATACACACTATAGCACTGGGTAGCCAAGGAGTAGATGAAGGGGGGTTTCTTAATAAAGTAGTCTAGTTAATAAGTAAAGAAGGAAAGAGAATTGGAATATCACCATTTGAAACTCTAATGAATAACGGAGCTAGGCATTGATCTACAAGGGCCACTAACATAAAAAAAGGGAGAGCGATAACTAGATATTATGAGTTTGGGGATGGAAGAATTTAATACCACGTATGAAGTAGTCTTGACAAAAAAAAAAAATCAGACCAAACCTTTAGATCCAATCACAAATTCATAGAAAACAGAGGACAAAGCAACACAATAAATTACACCATGGTGATACAATCAGCAAAATCTAGACTGTGAGAAATTATAGGATAAATGATTCTTCAATAAATAAATGGCAAGGGGAAAGAAAGAGAAAAAGGGAAATGGAGTAGGAATCTATAAAAGGACACTTAAGAGACACATCAACCATTGCAATAAGTGGACATAATTTGGGTCTGATTCAAGGAAACTAAAAAAAAAAAAGTTATGACATATATAAGAATTTGAAATTTAAACACCGGAGTATATTTGATTTATTTTATTTTATTTTATTTTTTTATACCGGGAGGTCCCGGGGATCGAACCCGGGTCCCTCCATATGGGAGACGGATGCCCAACCAGTTGAGCTACATCCAACCCCATATATTTGATATTGAGGAATTAATAATTTTTAAGTGTGATCATGATATTGTGGTTATGTTTTAAAAAGAGTACCTTTTATAGTTACAGAATTTAAATATTTGTGGATGAAATAAAAGAACATTTTAGATTTACTTCAAAATAATGAGGGAAAGAAATAAGGAGTAGAAAGGTGTATGGATAAAACAAGATTGGCCATGAGTTGACAACTGTTGAAACTGGGTGATAGATAGATACATGGAAATTCATTAACCTATTCACTCTACTTTTGTCTGTGTTTAAAATTTTCCACTAAAAAGTGCTTTTTTTTTTTTTTTTTAAAAGAATAAAAGTTATTGTGTTGACTCACCATTCAAAGTTTCCCCAATCTTCTACCACCCAGAAGGCCTACCTCAAAGAAGAACAAAGCAGAGAGTTGAAAAAGAAACAGCCCAGGAATTGAAAATGGATTCTCTAAGGGGGCATATTTCAGACTGTGTGGAATGGAACAAGAGTCCAGTATAAAATGGTATTAACTGTGGTGCGAAATCATGCAGTTGATAGTTCTATGTTAAAGGGCATTATATTATACTATAATAAGTGATTATTGTAGTGTTGAGTTAAAGCTGACTTCAGCATAAAAGGATTGATGTGCAGAAACCTATTAAAAGGTTTGTAAATTTGGCTTATGAAATGAACACTCCTGACTGAGTAAAAGGATAATTGCAATATAAACCCTGTGTGTCAAATCAGGAGGGTTTTAATTATAAACCAGTCTCTAGAAGCCCTTTGTTCATCTCTTATCTTACTGGAATATAATTATCTGTGGGCTGCCCTTCTCTGGACAGACCCACTTGTCAGCACACCTGGAAAGGCAGCCCCAATCTGGATGCAGTCCTTCAGGTATTCCATCCCTAAAGCCACAAAGCAAAGCGTCTTAGGTATAGTTTCCGGGTTTCACAGGGTCTTGGCTCAGAGAAGAAATGGCACAGGCCCTCCGGTGATAAGTTAATTTAAAAAAAGGAAAGGAAAGAAGAAACCCAGATGTTCTTTATAATGATATTTCAATGACTTATGCAGGAGTAGCTTCCCTGATTACAAGTAATTGGAGGTCCTATGACCCTGAAGTTCCAGGGAGAGAACGGGTTAATGCTCTCCCAGTAATCTGTTCCAGGCTAAGCCCTCCCAGGCACAGATTTACAAGGAGAAGGTTATCAGCAAGATTAGAAACCATTCTTTTTCAGTGAAAGCTGGGAGCCCAGAGATTACAGTAGAAGGCACAGTCAACTCATAAATCTGCAGCGCCCAGGGCTCTGGACAGCCCCTCTCATTGGCAAAGCGATTGATGCTTCTGCCAGGGAGGCTCCAAAGAAGCTGTTCATCACTATCTCATTTGGAGACTTGACATCCAAATGGAGGTGCTGACACCCAAGTTTACAGATCTGAGCAAAGCCCAGAGGTGTCAAATCGTATAAATCAGGATGTGAGGGCTGCAAGGGCTATGGTGGCTAGGCTGGCTCTCTTCAGATGCCAACTTCTGACTCTCTAAAGGGTTACAGCATCTGGAATGCTTGGTCTGGAGCCTTTACAACTAAAATGTAAGTAAGGAACTGAAGTCTCAGCTCAGGAGCAGGTCATGACGGCCCATCACCAGGGCATCACCAGGGGTATGTCAGGTATTCTGGCCAAGGGAGAGACCCAGGCAACAATTACTACTGTGATCTCTACCTCTATCTCTCTCCCGATGGGCTCAGATTTTTTTGTTCTCAGTGATGTAGGCCCACATCATGTCATCATGCCCCATGGGAAGCTGACCACTCTTTCCAGAACAGCAAACTGATTGCGTCTACTCATCCTTAGGACCCAGTTCAAGCAAGATCCCCTCTGTGAAGCCTTCCTCCAGGCCAAATTAGTCATTCCTTGCTATGGCTCCCACAGTGCTTAGTTCACAGTTCGGGCATGGCATTTTTCACAGAACATTGCCATTATTTGTTTAGTTGTTCTACCCATCAGACCAAGGCTCCTTGAGAGCAGAGACTATATCTGACTTTCTGGGTCCCCAGTGATTGGTCCACAGAGACCACAGAGTATGCTCAATAAATGTATGAGTCAGAGATGTAGTGATGAAGGCTGGCATTCCCTGGGACTCGGTGAGCAAAGACATCTTGAGACTACATCCTGTGACCCTTGCCTTAATTTTGCTAAGGGTCACACCTACCCACCCAATATAACTGAGTACTCGCTCTGTCTGTGCCAGGCAGGCATTAGGCCAGGCAGCGGGGCATCCAAGTCAATTAAGACCCTGTCCCTTCCCCATGGACCTCAGCCTAAGGAAAAGACCCATCTTGCCCTAGAGCCTTCTCTGCCAACAGTTAATGGAATCCATCTGCAGGATGAGCTGAACAAGTGTGTAGACAATGAAGCTGAAATGCAAACAAGCTACTACATGCTCACTCTAAGGCAGTGGAAACAATCCACTGGGGTAGTGGGAAGAAAATATTAGAACTTCTATTTATATTTTTTATATAAAAAAGGAATTAAGTTTTTTTTTTACAAGTTATTTATTTATTTATTTATTTGAGGTACTGGGGCCGGAGATTGAACCCAGGGCCTCGTATGTAGGAAGCCGGCACTCAATCACTGAGCCTATTGGCTCCCCTAAGTTGGTTCTTTCATTTGTTTGATTTTTGTTTTCTGTTTTTTTAGGAGGCACTTTGAGCCACATCCACTCCCCAGGAACTAAGCTTTAATAGTTGATGTAAATACTTCGAATAAACACATATCATGTGTATGTGCTTGTGGTGGAATGACTCTAAATGGCCCGCAATGATCCCTGCTTCCAGGTATTCATGCTCTGGCATAATCCTCTCCCCTTGAGTGTGGGCAAGACCTGTAACTTGCTTCTCTAATCAACAGAATAGGGCAAAGGTGGTGGATGTCACTTCCTTGGTTATATTATATAACACTGTAACTTTCATTTTGCTAACAGACTCTCTCTACTGAATCTCTCCCTTGATGGCTTTGATGAAGTAGTCACCATATGCAGAGGCCCACATGGCAAGGAACTGAGAGCAGCCTCGAGCCTCTAGTCAGCAACAAGCTGAGGTCGTCAGTCCAACAGAGCACAAGGACCGACTCTTGCCACAACTGTGTGAGCATAGAAGAAGATCCTTCCCCAATCTAGCTTTAAGATGAGAGTGCAGCCCTGGCTAACACTTTGCAGCCTTGTGAGAGAATCTGAAGGAGAAGAACGAGCTAAGCTATGCACAGATTCCTGACCCACAGAACTGTGAGACAATAAGTGTGTGATGTTTAAGTGTGTGGTAAATTGTTAAGTAGCATTAGATAATACAATACTCAAACTCTTAACTGATAGGATGTGCAATCAAAGAAGTATCTAAGCATCTCTCGACCAGCAAAAGAGGGTTCCAGAGAGAAGTCAAAGGTCAGCAGTGCTGGCAATGGGAGCCTGCAATTTCAGTGGTAAAAATATCAGCCTAAAAAGTGGGATGTTTATTAATATATATGAATAAAATTGATTTGCTTAAAAAAAAAAAAAAAGTGGGAAAATAGGAAAACCTCAGGAATTGGCTCCCCAGGACCTGGGTTTGAGTACCAGCTCTGCCTCCCAGAGGCCTATTAAGCTGAGCATCCTAGTCTATACAATGGGGTTGACAGGGCTGGTAAGAGCAGCAAAAGAAAGAGTGATCTGGAAAGTGTTGTTTTGTAACATGGAATATGATATACACATGTTAATATTCTAGTCTCAGCTAGAATATTAGCTCTGGGATGGCCATGGGCAAGGCACTGTCCTCGTTTGACCTCAGCTGCCTTACTATAAAAAGAAAAGGAAATCCCATACCATCTCCAAGGGCTCTGCCCATGGGAGGGGGGCTGAGGAGAAGTTAGGTTGTGACATTTTACAATTCTTTAGTAATTCCATTGGCCCTGGCCTATTTTTACCTACAAAGCCACTGGGGATGCCTTTGTTTGACCAATCACATCTTGTCAACTTGTAGGGCCTACAGCTCAAATTCCTCAATAAGAGGGAAAATCCCCATTTGAAGTACAAAAAGAAAATAAAGTCAAGGAAAGTCAGTGAGAACCACCAAATTCCAATATAAATCTCTGATCCACTCTCAGAGGGGTAGTAGCTTTGATTCTTTTACTAGGCACCTTACTATGTGCCAGGAGATTTTATAAACATTATCTCTAATCTTTACAACAATCCTATAATATAGGTTTTACCATCTTTATTTTATATATAAGGAAGCTGAGGTTCATAGAGAGTAAGTCCCTTGCCCAACACACATTGCTAGTAAACGGTAGGACCGGGATTTGATTTTAATTCTATTTGACTCTAAAGGCCCTGCTTTTTGTACCATACTCTGTTGCCCTGGGAGGCAGCAGCTTGGACAGGAAGGGCAGCTTATGATTATAAACTCAAATGAAGGTTCTTGGCCCACAGGGAGATCATGTGTGGAGTATGGCTTCATTCATTGACTCATTCCATAAACATTTATTGAGCACCCATTGTGTATGAGGTCATGTGGTAGACAATGAAGCTATAGAATAACACCCGCTCCTATTCTTATGGAGCTGAATCTAACTGGGGAGATACACTAGTAGACAAAGGACAAATGAATGAATAAATGAGTGAACAAACAAGTAGATGGGCAGATGGACAAATAGACAGTCAATGATCAGTGTTTCAAGCACCATAATAGAGTGATGTATAATACAAGGTGTAATGGGATCATAAGGTAAGTGACGACTGATGGAAGGAAATGAGCATTTCGGACAACTGGAACAGCCTTTGCAAAGGCATGGTGAGTTCTGGCAACGGCAAGCAGATCAGCACGCCTGTAGCCTTGGAATACTGAGGAGATGGAATAGGGAAGCATGAGAGGGTCTGGGTCTTTTTCCTGTACTTTAACTCAGAGCTAACCATTGACAGTGAATCAAAGAGCCCCTGAGAACAAACCATGCCTGAGAATTTAAAAGCTTTGGATAACCCTATGAGTAATTCAAGAGAGATCATACTCAGGGTCTGAGACTAGCCTGAGAAGTCAAAGAGAAACTGATAAAAGTCAGCAGGACTGAAGGGACTCATCAAAACTAAAAACTTTTGTGAATAAAAGGACTTTATCAAGAAAGTAAAAAGACATTCTACAGAATAGAAGAAAATATTTAGAAACCATATATCTGATAAAGGTTTAAAATCTAGAATATATAAAGAAATCCTACCACTCAACAACAAAAAAGAGAATTCCATTAAAAATGGGCAAAAGACTGGAATAGACATTTCTCCAAAGAAGATATACAATAAGCACATGAAAGTATCCTCAACATCATTAGGCATTAGAGAAATGCACATCAAAACCACAATGAGATACCATTTCACAACCACTAAAATGGCTCCTTTAAAACAACAAAAAAGGAAAATGACAAGTACTGGCAAGAATGTGAAGAAATAGAAACTCTCATACATTGTTAGTAAAAATGTAAAATGGTGCAGCCACTGTGGAAAACAGTTTGGCAGTTATTCAAAAAGTTTATAATTAATATAGGACCCAGCATTCCCATGTCTAGGTATATACCCAAAGGAAGTGAAAGCAAGGGCTTAAACAGATATTTGCACACAAATGTTCATAGTGGCATTATTCACAGCTCAAAAGGCAGAAGCAACCCAAGTGTCCATCAATATAAGAATAGATAAACAAAATATGGTATAGACATACAATGGAATATTATTCAGCAATAAAAAGGAATGTTCTGATACATGTGACAACATGGATGAACCTTGAAGATATCATGTAGATTAAGCAGGCCAGACACAAAAGGACAAATATGGTATGATATAAATAATTAGAATAAGGAAATTCATAGAGTCTGAAACTAGAATACAGGTTACCAGGGGCCAGGATGGGGGTGGGGAATGGGACATTAACACTTAATTGGTAGAGTTTTTGTTTGGGGTGATAGAAAAGCTTTGGTAATGGATGATGGAAGGTGGCACACCATTGTCAGTGGAATTAACACCACTGAACTGAATACATTTAAGTGGATAAAATGGGAAATTTTAGATTATATATGTTACCAGGATAAAAATTTTAAAAACCATAGAACTGTACAACACAAAGCATGAACCCTAATGTGTTAACTATGGGCTAATTAAAAAAAAAAAAAAGAAAAGAAAAAAAACTATGGGCTATAGTTAATAGTATAATATAATAATATTGTTTCATCAACTGTAACAAAGGTACCACACGAATGCAAAATGTTAGTAATAGGGAAAACTGCGTGTGAGGGGTTGGGTATATGGGAACTCTATTTTCTGCATGATTTTTCTATAAACCTACAACTGCTCTATCAAAAAAGAAAGAAAGAAAAAAGGGTCTGGCCTTCTCTGTTCTTAATGTTCCTGCCTATTTTTCACTGTACTGGACAGCAAGAAGATCAACATATAATCTCTTACTTTTCTCTTTAGCTGGACTTGGCTGCTGCAACTGTTTGATTTGGAATAGCTGTAACTGTTGGGAGATGGTCCATCTCTGGTGCATCAAAAAAGTATGCCTGGAAGAAAAGAGACCCATAAGGAGAGTTAAAAAATAAGGGTCCAATGAGCATTCTTCTAGACTCTGTGCTCATAGTACTTCTGGGCTCCTGTAACCTCTGTTTCCCTCTACCACATCTGTCATCACACTGCACTACAACTGTCTCTGTTGCTGTCTGCCTCTCTTACTGGACTGGGCAGCCTTTTTAAACATAGCTACCATTTATTGAGCACTTACTACATTATCTGACTTAATCCTCACAGACCTCCCTGAGGTAGTTACTATTTTCATTTGACAGATTAAGAGACTGAGGATCAGAGAGACTGTTGTTTGATCAGATGCACACAGCTGAGCCAGGACTCAAAGCGAGCTATCTCACTCCAAAGCTCAAGCTCTTTTACTCGCTTCATTATACAGTCTCTCCTCTGGGGCAAGGACCATGTCCTTCTCCATCTTTGTGTCACCAGCACCTCACACAGGGCCTGGCACACTGTGTAAATAACCTCTACTTAATGAACTGAACTATGATAGATTTGCCAGTCGGCTCTTGGCAAAGGCTTTTAAAAAGCAAGCACTAGGCAGGTTTAACTCATAATTCTATAGCCTGGAAATGAAATGTTTAAGTGCTTCCACTTACCAACCACAATTTAACTCAAAAATCAGGAGGCAGTGGAGAAGGGAAGACATTAGTGAGGACCCTTCCACCTGCATTTCAAGGTCTGCGATTCCTAACTTCAGCCCAGGAAAATACCAATCTCACTAGCCTCTGTACATCTGTTGTTCAAAGGAAAGATGAACTGGTTAATATATCAAGGACCACTACACACACTCATGCCTCCCTCTTGCTGTCAGTGCCTTAGAAAGGTAAAGAGATAAAAAGAATCATTTCATCAGCTCCGCTCTCTATCAGCCAGAAGAGGGCACCAATGCAACACGCAGGAGCTTTCCCCCACAGGTTCCTCTTCTGCGTTAGTGCTTCAACCATATTTTTAAAAAACAGTTTACAGCTGATGCCTTTTTCTGCAGACTCCTCCTAGAGCATGTTACATTTCCACCGTACCTTAAAAAGGCTTCCACCCAGGTCCCCTTTCTGCAGCTTCCTGTTTTCTGAGATGGGGAAAGAATAGCCCCTAACTTAAGGAGCCAGTGCTGGGCCCTCCCATTCTCTCGCCACAAAGGCCCCTGTGACGCAGGAACTATGCCTTTCTTCCAGGCAGAGTGAGCCTGGTGGCCCAGGTTCTAAACCTGCCTCTGCTCCTAATTTGTACTGTGACTCTGGACAAATCACTCCACCCCTGTGGGCCTGTTTTCTTTCTGAAAAATAAAAGGATTGAAAAAGATGATCTCTTAAGGGCCTTTGCTTGGATACGCTATAATTCTATGATTCATTAATTCCACAAACAATAGCTATCATTTGGGGAGTCCCGCCTGTGTGCCAGGCAGGACTGATCATTTTTCAGCTCAATAACTCTGTAACAGGCAATTTGATCCCCATTTTAAAGATGAGAAAATTGAAGCTCAAAGATATAGATAATTTACCAAGGATACAGAACTATTATGTGTTTGAGCTAGGACCGGTATCCAGTTGTGACTGGCTCCAAAGTTGATGCTCTTTAGTTCTTCAATATGCCCTGCTATTTGGCACCTAGTATATGCCCAGCCCAGATCTAAGCACTGTGGAGGCCTCAAGGATGAATCACACACGGACCTGGCTCTCTAGGAGTAGGGCAGGAGCATCATCTAGCAAAAATAAATAAATAAATAAATTAGGGTACGAAACCCTGTAATATCAGTAGTAACCATCTTAAACATGGGCTCTTACATCTCCAAACATTCTGGCCCAGAACACACCCTCTGGGTGCCTTACTAATCCCTGCCAGGAAAAACCTGGAGATTGTTCACACGTGCAAGTGCGGAGGGGCCCTCAGCAGGTGTTAGGCTGTCATCTGCTTCACTGCACTAAGGCAAAAACACTAACCTGTATTCCCCAGGGGAGAGTCAGAAAGCCAAGTTGTCTGGTTCAACCAGGGCCCCTCAACTCAAGAATCTCCCCTGCCAATTCCTGTCTCTGCCGTTCCAATAATAACATCTTCTCTTTGTATGGTTTGTCATATTTTTTCATGTTACAGATGCTATCACTCAATCCTTACAACAACAGAAAAGATGTTACTACAGCATAATCAGTAACTTTTTCTAAGTGAGAAGGTGGGGGTCCAGAGAGAGGAAATAACCAAAGCAGGGAGAGGAAGAGCTGGGACTAGAACCCAAGGCTTCCAAATTCTGATTCAGCCACCTTGCACTGTATATCTTCTCCAGAAGAAAAAGGAGGCAACCTCCATTGTGGGGAACAAAACTCCAGACACAGTGGGCCCCTGGCTAAACACCCTGCCACAGAAAATTCCCTTCATGGAGAATGCTGTGACCTCCTTCCAAGAAGAGGTCCTATACCATGCAATCACCTCCCTCCTCCATGGCCAGCCTGCCCTGCTCCTCTGATTCTCTTACAGAACTGAACACAGCAATGCCTTTTCTCCTGCCTCTTCCTCTCCACCAACTTCTCAACCAGGTAAATAATGGATAAAGAGTTCAGTAGAGAGGTGGGAAGATTCCAGTGAGAGCAGCTGTTTACAGTGGAAAGGGAACTGTTATTCTAGAGTGGGGGACTTGAGTTTTCATCCATTTATTAGTTGTATTACCTTGGACAATTCTTATTGGGGCACTAAGGAGAAAAGCAGCAGACTGGCCCTGGAAGCTTCTGCTTACACAAGGCTCTTTTAATAACTTCTTTACATCTGAAGAGCCCTTCGCAGTATACAAAGGACTTTCATAGCCACACCACTGAAACTCACAAAAGCCAATGAAAATACGAATCTCTCTGACAGAGAGGAATCCCAGGTTCTAAGAGTTACATCCCTTTCCTATGCTCACAAGGCTAAGCAGCATCCCGTCCAGTGGTCTTTCCACTTCACAGCTCTTTTAGAAAGTTCCTAAGCAGCAAGGTGGACAGGTAAATGCTGCCTTCAGTGCCATTATCCCATAAGGGAATGATAGGTATAGGAGGTAAAACATCCTGCCACAGGTAGGTACCTAACGAAAGTGGGCTCTTAATAGGATAACACTTTCCTGCTCCCTTGTCCCATCTGCCCTGCCCCTTTCTATCTCTTACAGAAATGAACAGGGGAATGCCTTTTCTCCTGCCTTCTTCTCTTCACCGATTTCTCAGCCAGGAATAGGAAAAAAATTCAGAAGAGAGATGGGAAGATGCCAGCGAGTGGCAGTGAGTTATAATGGAAAGAAGAACCTTCTTCAGCAGATGGAAGGGTCATTACAGCATTTTAAGGGACTGCCCCAGAGATTCCAAGTGCCAGAAAGTGAAAGTGTCATTCAGCCATGAGTCAAACCAAAAATGCTGCCTCAAGAGTTTAAAGCTGAGGCACATGTGAAATGCATATAAACCAGATCTATATTTCAGAAATCTGCATGTTGTATGAGGCTTCTTTAATAATACATATCGAGGTCTTATTAATGCAATTAATGAGAAATGGTTGACTATGCAAGATCTTACAGTGCCAAAGAAACATTTACTCCCACAATTGCAGAACTTGACCAAAGGTCTGGACACATGCTGTGTGGATATTTCCTACGTGCTTTACGATATCTTGCCATGGACATGTTCTTTTCTTTATCAGTGACCTTAACATTCTTGGACTCTGCATTTTTCAAAATCTGCATCAGGGCTTCTTAAGGGCATGGATAGCAATTTTTGAGCATAATGTGTGCAGAAGCTATAAAAACCATGTCTCCTTAGGATCAAAGGGAAATTGCCTAATTTTTAGTGGACATTCATGACACCAGTTCTATGTAAAAAAGTGCTTTATTGCATTATTTTATCTTATCCTCAGAACAAACCTACTAGGGCAGGAAATACTATACCCACGTTACAGATTAAGAAATTAAGATTCAGAGAAGTTAGATAACATGCCCCAGTCACACAGCCAGTGAGCAACAGAGCCGGTCTTCAATCTAGGCCCTGACTCAAAATCACATCTCTTCCTAAAAAGAGACCTAAACACCTGAGCTCAAAAAGTGTTTTAAATGTTGCTCACCTTTAAAATAACTCCATTTTCCTATATTTGACTTCATTCTCAAACCTTCCATCTATGAAACTTTAAATTTCAAAAATCTTTCTAGGTATGTGCAAAAAACCAGCAAAGGCATCCAAGGCAGGGCTCCTTCCACCCCTGCTCCCCGACCCCATTCATAGATGCCATGCACCTTAACCTCCACTCTGGCCAGATACCAAATCTTACCCAAACTTCAGAAAGAAGGTAAAACCAGAGACTACCATCAAATTCTCATAGCCTTACCACTTCCCACCTAGGAGAGTCTATTCAAAATATTTTTTCATAGTTTGAGGTTTTTCAGCATTTGCATATTAAGCACACCAAAACAATGAAGGAACGAGACCATACCAAACAGCTCACAGAAAGAAGCATGTGAAGCAACACAATCGTCACAACTGTGGCCAACGCAACACGCCGGTTATCTTCACGAACGGCTGGCCAAAATGTCATTGCCAAGACAGATCCTGAGATGCTCAGTGCAATCATAACTAGAATCCAGCGAACAGCCTTCTGCGGGATAATCCACAGTATCTGAAAGAAAACAAAAGGAGGGAGGGTAGAGGTTCTTGGGAGGCATTTCAGAGAGGCATTTGCTCATTCCGGGCACATATGCTTATAAAAGCCACTACCAGCTGTGCCCTCCCTGCTATTCTGGTTTTTCAATACAGCCTGGAGGAACACCACCAGCATGCAGACTGAGGCGAATGCGTTCATAACAAACCCCAGTGAAGGCACGTGGCCCTCACCTGCCATCACACTGACCTGGAGCGCATGAGCACTAGGCTGCAGATAAGGACGCTGGCTGGATTTTCAACCAAGAATAGGGCATCGGTCGGAATCTGCTTTACAAGCATGGTACTTACTGCTGTGGGGATGTAAATGAAGAGTGAATATCCATAGACGCACACAATCTCCAAAAACGAATAGGAAACAATGTTCATAACTTTGCTGTTTCTCCACATGAGGAAACCCCAGAGTGCGAGAGGAACCAGCCAGGCATAGGCATAGATGATTGTAGCTGCGATGGACACTGAGGGTGATAGGACACGAGTTTCAATCCCCACCATGCCTACAAATACTGTCAGAGCGCTTCCAATTCCATACTGTTCTTATTTCCTAACACATCTATCTAGTTCACTGAACCATGGGCTCACTGAACCATGATTGTATCTTACTCATCTATTTCCTGAGCCTGGAAAAGTACCCGACACATAGCAGGCACTCTATTAATATTTGCTGAATTAATGCATCTTTAGCATTTGTTTTTGTGGCGATCACCAACAATCTCTCATATGCTTTTATAATACAGTTAACAACTGAATCACGCAACTGAAATACTTCAGAAGAGCACAATGCAAGTGTTTAAGTATACTGAGCAATTCAACCAAATAAAAGCCAACTATCCCCTTGGAAGAACACGTCCTCTTTCCTAGTATAACAAAAGCTGACACTGATTTCTTTAGCAAATTTATTAAAACGCCCTGGGTACAGATTCACTTGCTCTGCATGCTATTTAGAGTTCCTCCTGTCTCTGAAATGGGGAGTTCTGGCTTTTTGATGAATTGCTTGAAATATTCTCCAGTTTCACCTTCTTTTTAAATAATTCTGTCTCTGTGCTAGAAATGCTATTTTATGGCTCCTCAGGGCAGCAATGTTCAGTATATCACTGTACCTCTCTCCTCCGCCTCCAGTACCAGCATACCCCAGAGAATTAATTTTCCCTCTTCTGGAGTAGAGGATCATAGAGTAGAGTTGGAGCTCATAGCCCCAGCCCTATATGAAAATCAGCAGGAAGAACAAAGAGGCCCCTAGCAATTACAGGCAGATTCTGGTTAAGATATGTTATTGGAGAGGACTGTGGGAAGATGGCAGAGTGGGGAGCTCAAGGAATCAGTCTTTTCACCAGAACAACTAATAAACAGGCAGGAACTGTCTGAATCAACTATTTCAAAACTCCAGAGTTCAGGAGAACACTGTACAGCATACAGGGAAAAGTGGGAGGAAGAGGCTGGTAAATTACAGTAAACACAAATAAAACGTGCTCTCTGCGTAACAGTTACCAGCACCCATTACCCACTCCCGTGACAGGCGGCAGTGGGGTCTAGCCTATGGCATAGCTTGCTGGTGTCAGAAAGAGACATAAAAATCCACTTCCCCAGGATCCAGGGAGGGCATGGACTGATCATGATCACAGTTTTGATTATTGACTTCAGATTGCTGGGGGCTTGGCTCCAACCCACCCCAGACAAAGGTGATGGAAGAGACTTAAAAACAGTGTATTTCCTCAAAGCTGCAGAGGCCAGTTCAAGGACTGCTGGGCAGGTCAAGAGAGTGCAGCTTTGGGGAGCCATTGAAGAAGCCCCTAGTGCCCTCCTGTCCCCTCCTTCGTCCCCTCTCAAGGGCAGTTTAGAGCCGGCCAGTGTACCTTTGTGGGTCCCTGGCCTTGTTCCAGCTAGGCTGACTTGAGAAACACTTCCAGTGTGACACCTTCTGGAATTTGCTCTCCAGGCAAAAGAAGCTTGAGACAAGGAAAGCAGTATAAGGAACAAGTGAGGCAGATGGCCTGGGGCAAAGGCTTAAATCCTGCAGGTCTGCCTCCTGGGAAGTACAGGGGAACTCCTAAGACACTAGCAAGCCCAAGCCCAGAATATGACACAGGCCCAGAAAAGACAAGGAAGATGCTACACTTTGCATTCACCTTGGGTGGGCCTTCCTGATAGGAGGGCTAACTCTCAAGAAATTCTCTATCATGTCACCAGCTGGTTACAAGTTCAAGAAACAGACATCTCAGGGAATAAACCCCAGAGTTAACATTTACAGGATAAAAAAAGAAACAGGAAATGGTGGCCCATTCAAAGAAAGAGGATAAAAATCCAGAAAACACCAAGGAAGAAGACTAAGCTGTGGACATACCAGACAAAGACTTTTAAAAAAATGATTTCAATATCTTAAAGAGAAGAAGGAAAACAAAGAGAAAGAACTAAAGGATATAAGGAAAATAATGAATGAACAAAATGAGAATCTCAGTAAAGAAACATTTTTTTTAAAGGAAACAAATAGAACTACTGGAGTTGAAGACCACAATAAGTGAAAGGAAAAATTCCCAAGAGGGTTTCAATAGTGCACTAAAAAATCCGAGGAGAGGGAAGTGGATGTGGCTTAAGTAACTGAGCTCCCACCTACCACATGAGAGGTCCCTGGTTCGGTTCCCAGTGCCTCCTAAAGAAGACAGCGAGCAGGCGCAACGGGCAGGCATGGCAAGCTGATGCAACAAGATGATGCAATAAGAGACACAAGAAGAAAAACGTAATGAGAGACACAACAGAAGCAGGGAATGGAGGTGACTCAGGCAATTGGGCACCTCCTTCCTATGCCAGAGGTCCTGGGTTCAGTTCCTGGTGCCTCCTAAAGAAACTAGGAAGATGAGCAGATACAGTGAGTGCAAATAGCGAGGGGATGGGGAGAAATAAATTAAAAAAAAAAAAAAAAAAAAAAATTCCCAGGAGGGTGTCAACAGCAGACTGGAGTTGGCAGAAGAAATAATCATTAAACTAAAAGACAAGACAATTGAAATGAGTCAGGCTGAGAAGCAGAAAGAAAAAGGAATGATAAAAAAGTAAAAATAGTCTTGGGGAACTCTGGGACAACACCAAGTGTACAATATATGCATTATGGGAGTCCCAGAAGAAGAAGAAAGTCAGAAGAGGGCAGAAGGCATATTCAAAGAAATAATGAAAGAAAACTTCCAAACTTAACAAAAGACGTGAATCTGCACATCCAAGAAGCCCAGAGAACACCAAACAAGAAAAACTTGAAGAAAAAATATAACACACCACACACTTATCAAAGTGTTGAAAACCAAGAACAAGGAGAGAGTTCTGGAAGCTGCAAGAAAAAAAGCAACATGTTATGTACAAGGGAGGCCCAATTAGATTAGGTGCCAATTTCTCATCAGAACCCAAAGAGGCAAGAAGGTAGTAGTTGAAATACTTACAGTATTTCAGAGAAAACAACTGCCAAACAAGAATTTTATATCCAGCAAGGCTTTCTTTCAAAAATGAGGGCAAGATTAAAACATTCCCAGATAAACAAAAGCTGACTGGCTTATTCCCACTAGACTTGCCCTATTAGCAATGCTAAAGAGAGTTCTTTAAACTAAAAGAAAAGGACACTAGAGAGTTGGGTGGGGTAGAGAGTAGCAGGCGTAGCTGGGGGTGGTGGAGAAGGAGGAAGGAGGTGATGAGTCACTCATAAATGGCTCCGAAGCAGGACCCGAAGCCTAAATTCCAGGAGGGTGAGTGAGTGCTGTGCTTTCATGGGCCTCTGCTTTATAAAGCAAAGTGCCATAAAGGACAAACAAGTGAAATACTTTATACATTACAGTGGGTGGAATAAAAACTGGGATGAATGGGTTCCAGAAAGCCAAGTACTCAAATACATGGACACCAATTTGCAGAAACAGAGAGAACTTCAAAAAGCCAATCAGGAGCAAGATGAAGAGGGGAAGATGAGAGGCTGCCCTAGGAAAGAAGACATCTGGTCTGCAGCAGAAAAATGTTGAAGTGAAAACAAAAAAGAACAGAAAGCACCCGGAAATGGAGATGGTGGTAGTACCAGTGAGACACCTCAGCCTCCTCAGAAGAAAAGGGCCCGAGTAGATCCAATTGTTGAAAATGAGGAAACATTCATGAACAGAGTAGAGTTGAAGGTAAAGTAAAGATTCCTGAAGAACTAAAGCCATGGTTTGTTGATGACTGGGACTTAATGACCAGGCAAAAACAGCTCTTTTATCTTCCTGCCAAGAACACTGTGGATTCCATTCTAGAGGATTATGCAAATTACAAGAAATCTCGAGGAAACACAGATAATAAGGAATATGCTGTTAATGAAGTTGAGGAAGGGATAAAAGAACACTTCAAGGTAAGTCTGGGCACTTAGCGACTCTACAAATCTGAGAGATGGCAGTATGCTGATACCCTTGCAGAGAGCCCTGATGCACCACATCCCAAGTGTATCGGGTGCCACACCTACAGAGATTATTGGCATGAATTGGAGCAACATTGGCCTATACACCTCTGGATGAGAAGAGCCTTGCTTTATTACTGAACTATCTTCATGATTTCCTAAAGTATCTGGCAAAGAATTCTGCAACTCTGCTTAGTGCCAGCGATTATGAGGTGGCTCCTCCTGGGAACCATTAGAAAGCGGTGTGAGACTGCTGACATGCACTTCTGTTTGAATCTCTGTTAGCACATTTTTGTTCCTAGTCTTTTTCTTGTACAAATGATGTCCTTTGAAAATGTTAGTGGATAACAGAATTGATGTATGTTTGTTTTCTGTTTAATTTAAAACAGGAAAATAAAAGGGGTTATGCTCCTTTATTCTTTTCTTAAAAACAAACAAACAGGACACTAGACAATGGGGCAAAGCGGCATAAAGAAATAAAGACCTCCAGTACAGGTGACCATTTGGGTAATTAAAAATAAATTCGGTATGTAACTCCACTTCTTACCTCCTACAGTTGCTAAAATGCAAATGTATAAAAAGTAATGATGAATCTATAATTTTGGACATACAACGTAAAAAGATATAATTTGTACCAAATACAAAAAAAGGTGGGGACCAGATCAGTATAGGAGCAGTGTATGGGTATGCTACTGAAGTCAAGTTGGTATCAAAACAAATATGATTGTTATATATTTAGGATTTTAAATTTTTAACCCATGGAAACCCCAAGGAAAATATATGAAAAATATATCCATATATAAATGAGAAGGGACTCAATATGGTACAATACAAAAAAATCAAATAAACATGAAAGTAGGCCATTAGTGGAAGATTTGAGGGACAAAAAAGTATAAGACTTACAAAAAGTAAATAGCAGATGAAAGTCCTCCATCACTAGTGACTTTCAATGTAAATGGGTTAAACTCCCCAGTCAAAAGGCAGAGATTGGCAGGTTAAAAAGCATGACCTAAATGTATCCTTTCTGTAACAGACTTGCCTTAATTCCAAGGCATAAGTAGATTGAAAGTAAAAGGATGGAAATATATATATATACCATGTAAGAAAGCAACCAAGAGAAACTTGGGATGGCCATAATAATATTGGATAAAATAGACTAAGTCAAAAACAGTTACAAGGTGTATTAGTCAGGCAAAGGGGTGCTGATGCAAAATACCAGAAATCTGTTGGCATTTATAAAGGGTATTTATTTGGGATAGAAGCTTACATTACCAGGCCATAAAGCGTAAGTTATTTCCCTCACCAAAGTCTATTGCCATGTGTTGGAGCAAGATGGCTGCCAATGTTCAGCTTCCTCTTCCTCTTAAGGCTCTGTGGTCCCAGCTTCTTCCAATATCAGCTGCAGGCCATCAGGCTCTCTAGGCTTTGTCTCTCTCCCCAGGGCTTGCTTCTCTCTGGGTTCAGGCTTGCTTTTCTCCACAAGGTCAGCTGTAGACTATCAGGCGAATGGCTAGTCTCTCTTCCTGGGGCCTCTGCCATGTCTGTGGAGCTGTCTCTATTCCTCTGTGTTCTTCTCCTGTGTGTTTACTTCCTGAGTTCCAGCTCAAAACTACAAACTCTATTCTCTGCCATATCTTTTCTCTGTGCGTCTCCGCCCACCAAAGGGGTGGGGATGCAACATCCTACTGACATGGCCCAATCAAAGCCTTAATCATTATTTAATCAAGTAAAAGTGAAAACTCTGAATCCAATATAATCTAATATGCTTGGGGGGACAGACCAGTTTACAAACATAATCTATGAACCAAACATATTGTGTAATATATTGTTTGACTCAAAAAAAAAAAATTTATATGTATCCATTACATTTAATTGAGAAATGTATATATTTATTCATCTGTGTTTACTTTTTAGTTTTTAATTGTTTATATTTTCAATTATTAAATGTACAAAATAAAGTTAAAAAATGTAAAAAAAAAAAAAAAATACATTAGAGGGAAGCGGCTGTGGCTTAATTGGTTGGGCTCCTGTTTATCATATATAGTAGGCCCTGGGCTCGTTTCTCGGGGCCTCCTGGTAAAGGCAAGCTGGCCCCCATGGCTCGGTGAGCTGACACAGCAAGGTAACTCAACAAAGGGAGAAAAGCAGACACAGAAAAACACAGAAGCAAATGGACAGCACAAGCTGCAAGGGGGGGATAAATAAATAAATAAAAATAAATCTTAATAAATAAATAAATAAATAAATAAATAAATTAGAGGCATACAACAGCAGACTCGAAATGACAGAAGAAATAATAAGTGATACCAAAGACAGAACAGCTGAAATTGAAGAGAGAAAAAGAATGGAAAAAATTGAGCAGGGGCTCAAAGAGTTGAATGACAACATGAAACACAACAACATACATGTTATGGGAGTTCCAGAGGAAGAGAAGGGAAAAGAGGCAGAAGGAGTATTTGAGGAAATAATGGTCAAAAATTTCCCAACTCTCACGAAAGAAATGAACTGACATGTCCAAGAGACGCACTGTACCACAATCAGAATAAATCCGAATAGACCTACTCCAAGACTTTTCAAAATGTCAAATGTCACAGATAAAGAAAAAATTCTGAGAGCAGCCAGGGAGAAACAAATCATCACATACAAGGAGTGTCCAGTAAGACTTAGTGCAGATTTCTCATCAGAAACCATGGAGGCAAGAAGACAGTAGTATGATACAATTAGGAAACTGAAAGAGAAAAATTGCCAGCCGAGAATGTTTTATCCAACAAAATTGTCCTTCAAATAGGAAGGTGAGTATAAAATATTCACAAACAAACAGAAACTAAGAGAGTTTGTAAAAAAGAATCCACCTTTGCAGGAAATATTAAAGAAAGCCTTAGAGCCTGAAAGAAAAAGACAGGAGAGAGAGGAGAGTATAGAAGAAACAATAGCAGAAAGGATAACCAAAGAGTAATAAGACAGATGAAAATATGATAAGACATATAAAAACCAAAGAATAAAATGGTGGAAGTAAATAATGCATTTACAGTAATACCATTTAATGTGAATGGATTAAACTCCCCAATCAAAAGATATAGGCCGACATAATGTATAAAAAAATTTGAACCATACATATGCTTCTTACAAGAGACTTACCTTAGACCCAAGGATACAAACCAGCTGAAAGTGAAACGCTGAAAAATATACTCCACAAAAACAGTAACCAAAAAAAAGCAGGGGTAGCTATACTAATATTGGACAAAACAGACTTTAAATGCAAAAAACTCATAAGAGAGGGAGTGGATGTGGCTCAAGCAGTTGGGCACCCACCTCCCACATGAGAGGTCCCAGGTTTGGTTCTTGATGCCTCCTAAAGACGAAGAGCAGACAAATGCAATGAGCAGATGCTGCAACGAGCAGACACCATTACCAGCAGATGTCTCAATAAGCAGATGCTGCAACAAGCAAGACACCGCAACCAGCAGACACTGCAACCAGCAGATGCTGCAGGTGCTACAATGAGCAGATGCCCCAATAGCCACAACCAGCAGATGCAGCAACAAGCAGATGCTTCAACCACCACAATCAGCAGACTCCACAACGAGCAGATGCTGCAACCAGCAGGGAGCAGAAGTGGCTCAATAAGTTGGGCACTCGTCTCCCACATGGGAGGTCCCAGGTTCGGTTCCTGTTGCCTCCTAAAGAAGATGAGCAGACAACGAACAGAAAGACAAGGGAGCCATCTTGGGAGGAGGACAAAAAAAACTTATAAGAGATACAGAAGGCCATTATATATTAGTAAAAGGGACAATCCACCAGGAAGATATAACAGTCATAAATAACTATGTACCTAATCAGAGTGCCCCAAAATATGAGACAAACTTTGGCAAAACTAAAGGGAGAAATAGAAATCTCTACAATAATCTTTGGAGACTTCAACACCCCACTCACATCATTATATAGAATAACTAGACAGAGATCAACAAGGAAACACAGAACTTGAACAACATGATAAATGAGTTAGACTGAACAGATATATACAGAACGTTGCATCCAAACTCAGCATGTTATACATTCTTCTCAAGTGCCCATGGATCTTTCTCCAGGATAGACCACATGTTAGGGAACAATGCAGCTCTCAATAAATATAAAAAGACATTATACAAAGAACCTTCTCAGATCATAATGGAATAAAATTGGAAATCAATACTAGACAGGAAAAAGGTAAATTTGCAAATGTGTGGGGGCTAAACAACACACTCCTAAATAATCAGCGGGTCAAAGAAGCAATTACATGTGAAATCAGTAAATATATTGAGACAGATGAAAACGAGAAGACAACTTATCAAAACTTATGGGATACAGCTAAGGCAGTCTTGAGAGGGAAATTTAGAGCCCTAAACGCCTATATTAAAAAAGAAGAAAGAGCTAAAATCAAAGATTTAACTGAGCAACAAGAGAAACTAGAAAAAGAACAGTAAACCAATCCCAAAGCAAGCAAAAGGAAAGAAATAATAAAGATTAGAGCAGAAATAAATGAAATTAAGAAGGAAAAAGCAATAGAGAAAATCAACAAAACCAAAAGCTGATTCTTTGAGAAGATCAATAAAATTGACAAACCCCTAGCTAGACTAACAAAGAAAAAAAAGAGAGAAGATGCAAATAAATACAATCAGAAATGAAAGGGGGAAGTTATGACTGACCCCACAGAAATAAAAGGGATCATAAGAGGATATTGTGAGAAACCATATGCCAACAAACTAGACAACCTAGATGAAATGGATAAATTCCTAGAAAAGCAAAAACAACCTACACTACACTAAAAGAAATACAAGAATTTAACAAACCAATCACATTTAAAGAGATTGAATCAGTCATCAAAAATCTCCCGAAACAGAAAAGTCCAGGACCAGATGGCTTCACAGGTGAATTCTACCAAGCATTTAGGAAAGATTTAACACCAATACTGTTAAATTATTCCAAAAAATTGAAGAGGAGAGAAAATTACCCAACACATTTTATGAAGCCAACATCACCCTAAACCTAAAGCCAGATAAAGGCACTACTAGAAATGAAAATTACAGACCAGTCTCTCTAATGAACATAGATGCAAAAATTCTCAACAAAATACTTGCAAATTGAATCCAAGAGCATATCAAAAGAATTATATACCACAACCAAGTAGGATTTATTCCTGGTATGCAAGGCTGGTTCAACAAAAGAAAATCAAACAACGTAATACACCACATTAACAAATTGAAGGACAAAAACCACATGATTAGTTCGAGCGATGCAGAAAAGGCATTCGACAAAACCCAGGATCCTTTCTTGATAAAAACATGTCAAAGATAGGACTAGAAGGAAAATTCCTCAATATGATAAAAGGCACATATGAAAAACCCACAGCCAACATCAAACCCAATGGGGAAAGGTTGAAAGCTTTCCCTCTAATATCGGGAACAAGACAAGGATGCCCACTGCCACCACTGTTATTCAACATACTAGAAGTTCTAGCTACAGCAATTAGACAAGAAAAAAAAAAAATTTAAAGGCATCCAAATAGGAAAAGAGGAAGGAAAACCCTCACTATTTGCAGATGACATGATCCTCTATTTAGGATATTCTGAAACGTCTATAAAAAAGCTACTTGAGCTAATAAAAGAGTTCAGCAAAGTGGCAGGAAAAAAGATCAACATGCAAAAATCAGTAATGTTTTTGTACACTAATACTGAACAATCTGAGGAGGAAATCAGGGGGGAAAATCCATTTACAATAACAACAAAAAGACTCAAATACCTAGGAATCAATTGAACAAAGAAGTACAGGACCTATAGGCATAAAATTATAAAACAATGCTAAAAGAAATTAATGAAGACCTAAACAAATGGAAGGTTATTCTGTGTTCACAGATAGGAGGACTAAATATCGTGACAATATCAATCTTACCCAAATTGATTTATAGATTCAATGCAATACCAACCAAAATTTCAACAGCCTACTTTACAGAAATAGAAAAGGCAATTACCAAATTCACTTGGAAGGGAAATACACCCGAACAGCCAAAAGTATTCTGAAAAAGAGCGACATGGGAGAAATTTTACTGCCTGACCTTGAAATATATTACAAAGCTACAGTGGTCAAAACAGCATGGTACTGGCATAAAGACAGACACATCAATCAGTGGAATAGAATTGAGAGTCCAGAAATAGACCCTCACCTCTATGGTCAACCGGTTTTTGACAAACCTACTAAGTCCACGTTAACAGGACAAAACATTCTCTTCAACAAACAGTGCTGGGAGAACTGGATATCTAGAACCAAAAGAATGAAAGAGTACCCCTATCTCACTCTCAATACAAGAATCAATTTAAAATGGATCAAAGACCTAAATATAAAATCCAGGACCATACAACTTCTAGAAGAAAATGTAGAGAAATATCTTAAATACCTTGTGGTAGGTGGTGGTTTCTTGGACCTTATACCCAAAACATGTGCAACAAAAGAAAAAATAGGTAAAGGGGATCTCCTCAAAATTAAACACTTTTGTACCTCACAAGACTTCATCAAAAGGGTGAAAAGTCAGCCAAATCAATGGGAGAAAATATTTGGAAATCACATGTCTGATAAGGGTTTAATATCCAGGATATATAAAGAGATGTTACAACTCAACAATAAAGACAAATGACCCGATTAAAAAATGGGCAAAAGAGTTCAACAGACTTTTGTCCAAAGAAGAAATACAAATGGCAAAAAAAAAAAAAACCCACATGAAAAAATGTTCAACATCACTAATGATTACAGAAATGCAAATCAAAAGTACAATGAGATATCGCTTCACACCTATCAGAATGGCTACTATTAAAAATACAGAGAACAACAAGCGTTGGAGAGGATGTGGAGAGATAGGAACACTGATTCAGTGTTGGTGGGAATGCAGAATGGTACAGTCACTGTGGAGGACTGTTTGGCAGTTCCTAAAGAAGTTGAATATAGATTTGCCACATGACCCTGCAATACCACTACTGGATATACATCCAGAAGACCTGAGAGCAGGGACATAAACAGACATCTGCACACCGATGTTCAGAGTGGCGTTGTTCACCATTGCCAAAGGTTGGAGACAACCCAGGTGTCCATCAACCAATGAATGGATAAACAAACTGGAGTGTATACACACGATGGAATATTCTGCAGCTGTAAGAAGAAATGAAGTTGTGAAGCATATGACAACATGGATGAACCTGGAGGACATTATGTTGAGTGAAGCAAGCCAGACACAAAAGGATAAATACTGTATGACTGCGTTACTATGAACTAAATATATTGTTTAACATGTTGTATAATTCCATTTAAAAACAACAACAAAAAAGCAGTATGGTACTGGCACAAGGACAGATAAATAGACCAATGGAATTGAATTGAGAGCTCAGAAGTCAACCTTCACACTTATGGCCTACTGAATTTTGTCAAGGGGGAAAAGACCACCTAATTGTGAAAGAACAGTTTCTTCAACAAATGGTGCTGGGAAAACTGGATCTTGATTTGTAGAAGAAAGAAGGAAGACCTCTATCTCACATCATATACTAAAATCAACTTAAAATGGAGCAAAGACCCAAATATAGAAGCCAGAACTGTAAAACTCCTAGAAGAAACTGTACAGAAGCATCTTCAGGACCTTGCATTAGGCAATGGTTTCTTAGACTTTACACTCAAAGCTCAAGCAACAAAAGAAAAAGTAGATAAATGGGACCTCATCAAAATTTAAAATGTCTGTGCCTCAAAGGACTTTATCATGAAAGTAAAACAACAACCTACTTAATGGGAGGAAAGCACATATCCAATAAGGGTTTAGTATACAGAATATATAAAGAAATCCTGCCACTCAACAAAAGAAAGATAAACCATCCAATTAAAAAATGGACAAAAGACTTGAAAAGATATTTCTCCAAAGATGATATGCAAATGGCCAAAAAAGCATGAGAAGATGCTCAATATCATTAGCCGTTAGGGAAATGCAAATCAAAACCACAATGATACACCATTTCATACCCACTAAAATGGCTACTATTTACAAAATGGAAAATTACAAGTGTTAGAGAGGATATGGATAAATAGGAACACTCATACATTGCTGGTGGGAACGTAAAATTGTGCAGCTGCTGTGGAAGATAGTTCAGCAGTTCCTCAAAAAGCTAAGCAACGAACTACCATATGACCCAGCAATCCCACCAATCTGTATGTACCCAAAAGAATTGAAAGCAGGGACTCGGACAGATATTTGCACACCGATGTTCATGGTGGCATTATTCACAATTGCCAAAAGACAGAAGCAACCCAAGTGTCCAACAACTGATGAATAAACAAAATGTGTTCTAGATATACAATGGAATATTACTTGGCTGTAAAAACAAATGAAGTTTTGATACATATGACAACTTGGATGAACCTTGAGGACATCATGTTCAGTAAAATAAGCCAGATACCAAGGAAAAATATTGTATTATCTCACTGATTTGAAATAATCAGAATAAGCAAACTCAAGGAGTCAGAATCTGGACTTTAGGTTCCCAGGGGCCAGGAAGGGGTGGGGAGTGTTTGGGTAGGGAATAGGGAATTGCAGCTTAAAAGGTACAGAGTTTCTATTTGGGATGATGGCAAAGTTCTGGTAATGGATGGTGGTGATGGTAGCACAACATTGTCAATGTAACCAAGAGGCCTGAATTATACATTTGGAGAAAAAAAAAAGAATTAGCTTTTTATATTGTTAACTAATATGAGCACACATTATTTCACATAATTTATATCTCCCTTTTCAGAGATGAGGAAACAGGATCAGCGAAGTTAAGTGGTTTGGTGAAGGTCACAAAATTAATAAGTGGTAGAAGTAGGATCTGACCCCAGACCTGACACATACTCTTTACATGAAACAGAAAAAGGTTTATCGATAAGGCCAGCGACTATCTAATTGGTATGTATTTCCCATCCCTTCCTGATCCTGGGGTGCCCAATCACAGAGGATAAGAACAGATAGAGATCCTCCTGAGTTCTCAGACCTTTGGGCAGGGTGGGTCACTCTTTCTTCTGTTTCATTATACCTATACATACCTCAAATAGAGATGATCACATACTGTTTTCAACAATATTCATTTGCTTGTCTTCCCTGACTTAATCATTAAGCTACTTGAAGGCAGGGTCTACATCTCATGGATAACATAAGCTAAACTCAAGCTTGAGGTCATTTGATAAGCGGAATTGGAACTGAATTTAGGTCTGACTCCAAAATCTGGTCTGACTCCAATATGGAGAACGAAATTAGGGAAGAAGGGAAAGTAGATATTTATATACATACACATACATATATGTACATACATATACATCCACATAGGTATATATGTGTATATATAAAAATAGTAATAGTTAATATTTATAAAATTCTTTTGTAGAAAATTCTATTGTAGAAAATTCTTTTAGTCTAACTCTTCACATTCATCAATTCTTTATTCTTATGATAGCCTTAAAATATAGGTATTATTATTCCCATTTCATCGATGAGGAATCTGAGGCTGAGAGAGATTAAATAACTTGCCCAAGGTAAGAAGCTAGCAAGTGGTGGAACTGGAATTTGATGGCAGTGGTCTGGTTCCAGAGCCCATTCTCTTATTCAGCCTTCTATATGGCTCTCAGCAGGAGAGCAGGCAGGCAGGCAGGGAAGCAGGTAGGAGTGAGAGAAATGAGAAAGTGGCACCAAAGGTCAATCTCATACAAAGCCAAACTTCCTCATTTTGGGGTGTCTGTCCCTGCAAGTCGCTAAAGGCTACTTTTTTTTTTTTTTTTTTTTTTTTTTTTTTGG
>JAKSZT010053883.1:49447304-49459183 GCA_026826555.1 Tolypeutes matacus
TGTGTATTTGCTTACAAAAATGTTGTTTATATATATATATATATATACACATATATTTTAAGAGGTGCTTAGATTACCCAAAATATTACACAGAACCCACTGGGATTCCCATGTTGCCCACCTCCCACACCTCCCACCACATCCCACACAAACATCTCCCACAGTGTGGCCCACCACCCTCAATGAACTTACACATCCTGGAGCCTTGCCACCAACCATAGACCACAGTTCACACTGTAGACCACATTCTCTCCCACTCAGTTCTGAGGGGTGTGTGCTGATTTAAAAGGGCCTACATCCGTTTGTAAAGGCTACTTTTTAGCTACCCAGTACCAATACAAGAATAGAATGTTATTCACAAGCCCATCACTAGAACATATTTACTCTGCATTTTCCCTTCCAGGCTTTGACCATTTGTGGACTTTTCTTCAACAAAGTTACTAATATAGCATAGAAATAATTTTGAATTATCAGCTTTCCATGTTGCTCTACATGTTTTATAATTAGTGGCTACAGACTACCCCAGCTAGTTGAGTCATCACAAATTAAATAATAATGTCCCTATTGTTTCCAACATTTAGATAATACAAACAATGCTACAATGAAGACTTTCATGCACAATGCTTTTTACTTATTCTGTACATTTTTCTTAGGATAAATTCCAATTGCCTTGCCTTACAGCTTTCCAAAAGATTAAGTGGGTTTATACTGATGGGTGGTATTAGGTATGTGATATTAGGTATGTTTGAACCCTTAAACACAGAAAGCAGGAGCTGCAGCGCCTAGAGACAGGGCCACGAGAGCTCACTGGATAAAAAGAACTCATGGTTACAAACTGACAGCATTCCAAATGAGTCAAGCTATTCACTAACCTTTTCGGAATTCAGGCACATAATGGTAAGTCTTCTCTCCCAGATGGATTAAGAAGTTGGAAAGATTCCCACTAATTGCTATGGCAAAGACCAATGTGGCACATATCCAAAAGGGGCCTGCAAAGAATGAAACCAGAAAATTCAGAGACAAGAAAATGAAGCATTTGCCTTTAGACTCTTACAAATAATTTCTTATCTTCCTCACCCTATTCATGCAAGCAAGGGAAAATGAATTTTAGATGCAATCAATACTCGTTTAATGGGAATTTTCTTTTTTAAAAGGTCAAAACACAACTCAGTAATTAGCTGCCATAAAGACTGGGGGGATTGGAATGCAAAGCCAAAAGACCTTCCACAATTAGATGAATAAAGACACTGATTTGTTTATAGCTTCTTTTATTAAGGGATTATCAAAAAAATCCATGGTCATTTTGTTCAAACTTCACTGTCAGGATATAGGAAGCAAAGATTAGTTCCCTTATCTAAGTGCCAAATATTAATGCCAGAGAAAAATATCTTTAATCAGATAGGGCCTTCTGCAGTGTAAGTGAAGAGTAGGGCAAGTAGAACTCTTTAGGGCAGAATTAATCTAATCTAACAGTTCACCATGGTTGTATATATGTGTGTATTGTGTGTTTTAGGCTTTTCTGTTTTTAATGAAAAAGTAATGCATGTTTAGTATTCCAAAGGTAGAAAAGGGATAGAGAGAAAAGTAAGCTTCCCTCTCTCTCTGTCCCCTAGCTATCCATTTTCCCTCCCTAAAGCTCACTACTATAACCAGTTTCTGGTGAAGTCTGCCAGAGAGATATTCTATATACCTATAAGCAAATGCATATGGGTGTGTGTTTTATGCAAATGACAACATACATATATATCTTGCTCTGCATTTTTGTAGTTTCACCTTAATATATCCTGGAGATTCTACCATAGCTATTCATGAACAGCTTATTCTTTTTTAATAATTATAAAATTTTCAACTGAGTAGATGAGTATTCCATGCTCTGCAACCCTCTTTCATCATTTCCTTGATTTCATGAATACCATCTAGAAAAAGTACGATGTTAACCAAATATAATTTTTAAATTGAGACATTTTATAAATTTTATGAATTTCAATTTCACTAAGATTTTTCAATACTCTTTGGGATAATTGCAGGTAGCTTGATATATTACAAAGTTAAGAAATTATTGTACTGGAGGAGATGACTGGCATAGACAGATTAGTGCTTTTCAAAACCAAGTACTAGCTCCTGAAGGTGGGAAAATGAACCCAAGCAATCAACTGGGATGTTCCAAAGAGCCACCCATATCATCTTTCCACAAACTACCTGTTACTCACTAAACTACATGCTCTCTGCTGGAGCCAAGGACTGAATCTTGTTCACTGTGTTATTCTGAGTGTCTAGCACATAAGAGATATAAGTGAAAACCAAAAACAAAACCAAAAAGCGTTGTTGACTGAATGAACAAAACTGACAATGTTGTAGATGGGCTGAGACCACTCAAACAGGTGACCACAAATGGTCAAATTATTAATTTATAGCACCCATATAACTAGAAAGCAAAGAATATCCTTCTATCAGCCATTATTTAGTAAGCACCTAATACTGCCTACCTAGGCCCTGGGCTAGAAACTGGGGACACAATGACACATAAAAGAGATGTAGCCACTGCCTTCAGCGTGCCCAGACACACTGGAAAGAGAGACAATAAACATTTCACCTCAGGTGCTTTGACAGAGGGAAGTCCAGGGTACCCGTGGGAGCACCAAGGGAGGGCACCAAACCTAAAGCACATGGTAGTTAAGGTGTGGGTCTAAAGAAGAGGAAGAGTGTGCCAAGTGAAGAGGGAATAAAGGAGTGGTCCTGGAATAGGGAATGCATAAGCAGAGACCCAAAAGCAAGAGATAATATTTTGAGATTAAGGAAGCCTGGGGTCAAGAGTAGCCAGAGATTGGAAAGTGGGCCATGGTCAGATCATCAAAGGATTTAGAAGACCTATTAGTGTGTTTGGAATTTATCTTGAGGGCAACAGGAAGCCTTGTAAAGGGAGATATTAATGCTGAATTAAAGACCTATCCAGCATTCTCTGGCTCCCTCATGCCCTAAGCTACATACAACCCTGACATAAAACAAGCTGGAGGGAGGATATTTTCAAGGGGCCTGCAAGGTCATCAACACCTGTCCAACCACCATCCCTGTCTGGCCCAATCTCAATAACTCATCCTTGGCCCATCCACTGTTCCTAGCAAGAAAACTTTCTTACCCCTTATCATTCTTGTCCCCTCTTGCTATTATAATCTCTTTACCCTGTTTGCAAGCCTGCAGTGAATACCTACTGCTTAAGGAAAAAAATCTAAATTTCTCAGGCTGATAAAAAAGGCCCACCATGATCTAGACTCTATAACTTCTCCAGCTGGCCCCATAGGAAGCTTGGACTCCAGACAGACACACTCATCCCAGGGCCCACCATGCTGCCTCATACTGCCTTCACTTTCTCTCTTTCCTGCCAAATTCCTACTCTTAATTTGGGGTGGGTTTGAGAGGGAGCCTTAATTTAGATTGTATTTATTAAGAACATTTCATATTATGCATTTTTATTATGCAACATTTCTAACATATAGAAAAGCACAAAGAATGATAAAATAAACAGATGTACCCATCATGCCACATTTTCAAACCGTTTAATGGTGTCATACTTGCTACAACTTGCTCTTTTTTTATAACATTATTGAGATTTACCCATGTTGGTACTTACAGAGCTCACTCATTTTAAAAATCTGTATAGAGTTCCATGTATGAATACACCACAATTTATTCATCCATTCTCCTGCTGATAGATATTTTGGCTGTTTCCAAATATTTGCTATTATAAGCCGTGCTGCAGTGAATAATATTCTTTTATATGTCTTCTTGTATATATGTGAGTTTCTCTAGGAATATATATGTAGGAGTGAAACTGCTGAGTTGTAGGGTATGAGCATCTTCAAATTGTTCCAAATTTATGTACCAGTTACATGCCCACAGGATACATAAGTTCCACTGTTCTACATCTTGGACAACACGTCGTATCAATGCTTATGAAAATCTGACTTAGAGTAAGTCACTCCTCTGCTCAAAACCCTCTGATGCCTTCTCACTCAAGTAAAAGCCAAGGTTCTCACTATGATCTCCAAAACCCCAACATGATCTGCCCCTCCTCATTGTCTCTCAGATGTCATATCTACTAGGCCCTCCCTGTTCACTCTGCTCCAACCACACTAGTCTCTTTGCTGTTCATTGAACATACTAGGCAGGCTCCTGCCTCAGCACCTTTGAACTTGCTGATCACGCTGCTTCAAATGCTCTTCCCTTAGATATCTACATGAACCACTCCCGCTTCCTACATTTCATGTCCTTCTCTGCTCTAAATTTTCACCTTAACATCTGTCACTAATAAATTATATATTTATTTATTTATTTACTGTGAAGCTCAGTAAACAATAAACCCCCAAAGAGCAGGGATTTTTGTCTGTTTTGTTCCCGGCTGTATGACTAGTGCCTAGATTTAATTGAATGAATGAATGAAGGCAAGCCAACTTGCATGTTTGATAAAATGATGGACCTAAAGAGTATCTTATTTTAGTTTATATTAAACTAATTATATATTATATGTGGGGCTACACATTTTTTCATATATTTATTGGCCATTTAGATTTAGTTTTCATCTTCCTTGAATTGCCCAATTTTTCTCCAGAATGGTTTGATTTTTTTTTTTTTTTTTTGTGGGGAGGGAGGTACCGGGGATTGAACCTAGGACCCGTACATGCAAAGCAGGCACTCAACTACTGAGCTATACCCACTCTGCTTATTCTTATAATTTGTAGTTCTTTATATATTCTTGCTTCTAATCCTTTGTTGGTTATATGCATTGCAAATATTTTCTCTGGCCTGTTCTGTTGTTGTTGTTTTTACTTTGCCAGTAGTTAAATTTTGTCGTGGAGAAATTTTAAATTCTAGTTTAAATGTAGTCAAATTCACCCATCTTTTCCCTAGGCTATACTAATTGGTACCTCTTCTGTAATCTTTCTCCTGACTACCTTCCTGCAACCCACCCCACAATGCCCAGTCTCTCTCTGCTATGAACCACTTTACCTATATTGGGCCTTCTTTTTTTGTTGTTGTTTACCCATGTTTACAAGCTTATGAGGCTACTTGTGTTGTGGGAAAAAAGCAAGCTCTGGGTTCAAATCCTGGCTTTGTCTTGAGAGGCAGCAGAGCATAGTGATGAAGAACATGAATTACAAGCTACACCATTGGTTTGAAAACTGAGCTCGGTCATTTACGAGCTAAATGATCTTAGGCAAGTTATTTGACCTCTGTGTGACTCAATGTCTTCATCTAAGAACTAGGGATAATAATAGTACCTTACCTCATAAAGTTGGCGTTGTTATGAGGATTAAATGAGTTACTGTGGGTTTCTCCCTACTAACAGTTCTTCCCTAATAACAACACATAGTAAGCACTCTAAGTGTGTTTGTATTGTTGTTATTATTGCTAACTCTGTGACTATGGGCCAGTTACCTCCCCAAGCCTCAGCTATCTCTTCTGTAAGATAAGGCTACCTTGGAGCATGGGAAATAGAATAAGTAAATCACTTAGCACCATGCTTAGCACTTGTAAAATAACAGATGTTAGTTTTCTCTCTTCTTCTTTGAGGATGGGGACTATGGCTTTATGCTTGAGTCCTCAGTCTCTAGCATAGGGCCTAGCATGAAATAAGGTGTCCAAAAATTGTTTGAGCACCTACTCTGTGCAGAGCCCTCTGCCGGGCACTGATGACATGCATTATTCAGGCACAGAGCCTGGCCCACGAGAAGTTCTGAGGCTAGAAATAAGAATGAATGGGAGGACTACAAAGAGAAACTGGCCTTAGCAACCTTTAGACAAGAAGCATGAGCCAGTGCAATGGAGTTCACATCATGCTCCTTGGAGCTCTGGGGAGCCCACCGAGGGAATTCTGGTATTGTCACAGAAAAAGGGGGCTGAGTGAAAGGGAGTCTCTCCTCAGCCTCAACTAGAACAGTTACACTTTTATTGGTTCTAAATATTGGTCTTCCTTGCCATTTGAGGAAAAGGTTCTGTAGCTTAAAACCACTAGTCTAATAGAATGAATATGGATTATATGTAATCTTCAGCTAGGTTCCAATTATGTTTTTTTAAGTTTAACAACTCTCAGCCTTAGTTCCCTCACCTGTAAAATAGGGATAACAATAGTTTAGTCTTATCGTAAAGATTAAATAGTGTATGTAGTACACATAGTAGATTCTTGTTGAATTCCTTTTCCTCTTATAATCAACATATATAATCTCTCTACTACCTATTGTTTAGCACCGAGCATATATATTACTCATCTTCATTGAGCATCAGCTTCCTCATTTGAAAAATAGAATAACAATACCTCTTGGAGGATTGTTGCAAGAATTAAATGGACCATGCACACAGAGTATCTGGTGCAGTCCCTGGCACAAGAAAGTGCTTAGAGCTGTTGGCTCTCTTCTACCCTCAAGAGCAGTAGGCCACCATTCATAGAGCCCTTTCCTTCTGGAGCACTGGTGGACCTCAGAGCTTTGCTCAGACAGCAGGAAGATCAGGGGATGATAGCCATCCCCTGGCCCATCCTTGTCACAGACGTCCAGAATCCCAAGGGAAGCCAGTGCATTTGAGGGCAGAGCCAAAACTCAGCACCGTAAAGGAAAAAGCGTGAAAGTATCTTCTTCACACTCACCCCCTACCATCATATCCTCCATAAATTAAAATAAGCAATTTCTTCCTGACAAACTGATTTTATTTGTCTCAAGTTTATAATATCACATAAAGACTTTTGAAGGCCATATAATTACTATTAATCATGGCATTAATATATATAATTGCATTTTCTCCAAAACTCTTTGCAAAGACTGCTACTGAAGCTCAGGAAAATCTAATGAAAGTTTGTATGCCCCACCAACAATGTACTCCTCCAACTTTCCAGGCAACTTACATACTCACCTGAGTTCAAAAGGTATATGCTAAAGAATCAAAATGGCACCACACATACCATAGAGATCTGGATTGCTGCGAATATATAATCTCACAAAGTTTTTTCCTGGTATTGGCAAAAGAGACCCTTTTATTCTGTCAAAGACCTGGAAAACAACATAGCAGTAATCCTACTGAAGATTTTTTTGAAAGTTTAATAAATTCAATGACAGCAAAATTGAAACTCTGTAGCTTTTATGATTACAGTACTTTCAAATGCCAAAAACCCTTTACTTTTTAAAGACCATTCCCAATATACAAAAGATCTTTACATTATTTGATTAACCACAAAAGAAACAAGTCTCCATTACATGCGAAAGGAAAGGTGAAACTGGTTTACAAACCTGGTAAGTGTCCACATCAAAGAATGTTTGATAGTATTCAAATGTCCAGAAGGGGGAGCTTTTCTTCTGTCCAGCAAGTAACTGTCAGAGGTAAAATAAACATAATGAACACAGAAGCGAGCCCTAATTCCATCTGCACAGAGAGAGAGAGTTGATCTCATGGAAAACCAAGATGTGCAAAAGACCAGGTTTTTCTATATTTATCAACCCACAGCTAATAAGATCTACCCTGATCCTTTTGTGGTTCATAAGTGTGATGAAGGGTGTTCATGCATTTGTGTGAGACGTGCCTCCCTCAAACCTTGTTAAGACGTCGGCACATTACCCGTCTGATGTGAAAAAAAAAGAAAGAAAAAAAAGATCTACCTCATGGGATTACAGGGAGGATTAAATATTATATACAACATGCATTGCATATAATATATCCATAAATATACACACAGTAGGCAGTCAGAGTATTTGAATGTCTTTCTCTAGCCCATCATTTCAGGATCCTTACCACTATTACCACCTGAATTGTCGAAAATCTGATATACTGATTCATGTGAAATACTAAACCTAAAATTATGACTGCTCTGACAAAAAAACAAAAATTACAATTTAGAAGAGGCACATGAGGCTCTTCTGTGGCAGAATGCAGGCTCTTTGGAGGGATTCTGCTTGCCCTCTTCAGAAATCTGAAGAGGATTCAGGCAGCAAAAGGCACAGATTGACTTTGAGTAGATTTGCACGACAAGGATAGGCGCTATGGACAGATAATTTTGCTGCATTATAAAGGAAAAAACTTTCACAATGGAAATTGTCCAACACTAGCATGCGCTGACTAACATTCTGGTATACAGCCCAGTCCTGGAGATATTCAAGTGCTGTCTTTCTGACATGGCAGCATTAATATCTTGGAAGGGAGACCAAAATAGAGGTCCCTGGAGTTTCTTTCCAACTATAATATTATAAGATCGTGAACAACATAGACATGTTCCATACCCATACTGGAAACACTATGCTTTTTTTTTTTTTTTGAGGTACCAGGGATTGAACCCAGGACCTTGTATGTGGGAAGCTGGCGCTCAACCATATCAGCTCCTATGAGTTGGTTTTTTCATTTGTTTGCTTGTTGTTTGTTTTTTTGTTTTTAGGAGGCACTGGGAACCGAACCCAGGACCTCCCATGTGGGAAGCAGGTGCTCAACAGCTTGAGCCACATCCACTCCCTACACTTATTTTTTTTAAAGATTTATTTATTCCCCACTACCACCACCACCACCCCGTTGTTTGCGCTCACTGTGTCTGTTCATTGTGTGCTCGTCTTCCTTTTAGGAGGCACCAGGAACTGAACTTGGGACCTCCTATGTGGGAATGAGGCACTCAATTGCTTGAGCCACCTCTGCTCACTGCTTTGTTGTGTCTCTCATTATGTTTTCCTTCTTGTGTCTCTTGTTGCATCATCTTGTTGCGCCAACTTGCCAAGCCAGCCCGTCGCGTCAGCTCGCTGTCTTGCTCGTCTACTTTAGGAGGCACTGGGAAACGAACCTGGAACCTTCCATGTGGTAGGTGGGAGCTCAATCGCTTGAGCCAATCTGCTCCCCTCCCTACATTTTTAATTTAAAGACAAGCTGTTACAACCTCAGCTTGACTATAGATCCTATCTGATACAAATGGCCAAGGAATTCTGTTACATAATGGGATACTGGTAGCATCTTCCCAATTCACAGGCAAAATTAAGATAATGGATAGAAGGTTTTCAATTTTAAGATTTTTTTCCCCTATATATTTCTTCTTAAACTTCTGATGCCTGTTGTTCCTCAGGTATACCAATAATCACTCCTCTACTATGTGGGCAACAATCACTTTAACGGGCATTTAACATACTTAACTCCAGTAAAGAGGTTATGAATGTAGGCTCTGGACTTAGATTGCCCCAGTTTAAAGTCTTTATCTGCGACCTGCCAGTTGTTTCCTGGGACAAGTTACTTAAACTCTATACCTCAGGTTTCTCATTTGTAAAATGTGGATAATAATGATATTTGGTTCATAGGGTTGTTTTGAGGATTAAGTGAGATAATCCAAGTAAGGAACTTTAGATGGTGCCTGGTAGCTACTAAAGACTAAATAAATATTAGCTATTGAGATGAGAATAATGACAGTAGTCAACATATTATTATTATTTTTGATTATATATTATTTTTGAATATATATTATGATAATAATATTATTATTATTATACCAGGGGCTGGGGCTTGAACCTGGGACCTTGTATATAGGAAGATGGAGCTCAACCACTGAGCCACATCAGCTCCCCCTGAGTTGGTATTTTCATTTGTTTTGCTTGTTGTTTTGTTTTTTGTTTAGGAGGCAACAGGGACCAAACCCAGGACCTCCCATGTGGGAAGCAGGCGCTCAACTGCTTGAGCCACATCCACTCCCAACATATTATTTTTCCATATTTCAAATGAGGAAACTCAAGCTGAGAGATGTTAAAATAAGTCACCTAAGACCACACACTGGCATGACTAGATGCAAACTCAGATCTCCATGGCTCCTAAGTCTGAGCTGTTGCCAAAATATCTAGTATTTAATGGTTTTTAATTTAGCATAAAATTCAGTATTTAATTATTTTGATATTTCATGGAGTTCCACACAGAGCACCTGGCATCCAAGAGCTACACTATTTTAATAAGCCTGTGAACCCACTTCTATAAACTGAGTGCTCCTCTAGTACATTTCAATCATAATGCAATTTTAAAATATTAATTGAAATACTACTTCTCAGAAACTTATCAATGGTGTGGAAATATACCTTTGTGATAAAAACTAGTCACCTGATATTCACCATCCAACCAAGTACAGAAAGTTAGAAGTCCCCTAGATGCCTCCCTTCCTCTCCTGTCTCCCTCATCCCTTTTTCTACCAAGTTCTGTTGAACCCAACCCTTAAACATCTGTGCCCAGCCCTAGTTCAGGAATCATCACTTTTAGTCTACACCATTTTAACAGTCTCCTACCTGATCTTCTTGCCTCCAGTTCATCTCCCTCCAATTCATACTCCACATGCCCACCATAACATATTGCTTTAAAATGTTCAATAGCTCCCCATAGTCTTCAGAATACAATTCATCCTCACTGGGTTGAGTTCTTGCCTATCTGTTTAGCCTAATCTCCTGTCTTCACCTACAGTTTGTTCCCATTGCATTCATGTTCTTACAGTTTCCTGTCTTACACTGTGTTCTGCCATGCCTCTGTGATTTTACTGAACCCATTCGCTTTGCTAGATCACCCTTCCCTGCCTTCTTCCCCTGGATAATTCCTACTCTTTCATCAAGACTCGTTTAAGTATCAATGCCCCCCAGGAAACCCTCCCTAAACCCCTTCTCTCTGCTCCCACAATTCCCAGTGTTTTCCTCTCCCACTGCACTTTCAATGGATAATAATGGTCTGTTTGCCTGTTTCTCCCACCAAGGCAGAGGCCATGTCTGATTGACCTTTGTGTTGCCACTGCCTGGCACTATACCTGGCACAAAGCTTTAAAAAAAAATGAAAAGAAAAAAGTATTTCAAAAACAAGGTTGAACCTCAGTTTTGTCAGAGTCATCATTGCCCAGTAACTCATCATCCTCTTCTCTTCCTGAGCCTCTTGGAGGTCCTGGCTGATGTTTTGGGGTTTCACTAGAATCCTCAATGCTTATCGTGGTGGCATCAGGATTTGCTGCGAGAGAAGTGGCTGCATCACCAAATTCTGAAATAAATTAGAATTCAAGGGCCTCAGAGACCTTATTCACACTGGAAACATTATACTTCTCATTTAAAGATAAGCTGTTAAAACTGCAGCTTGGTGATGGACCCTATCTAACACAAATGGCAAAAAGCCCTGAAAAAAATCTCATCTAGAAATCAAGCTGACATAGAAATGATTAGGAAGATAACAAAATCTGGAGTCAGGCCTGGCTTTGTAGTCCTGCCTCACCTACTTACTAACTATATGAGCCTGAATAAATAACCATAAATCGCAGTTTTCTCATCTATACAATGGGGAGAATAATATTTATTGGGAAGGATTTGGAGGGGGTTAGGAATATTACCTAAGTAAAGTCCCTAGCTCAGTGCTTGGCCCAGTGCAAGAACCCAATCTAAACATTCCCTCTTTGATTCATGTTAAAAGAATTTCAATGGAAATTATTTTTTCAAATAAGCCATATGTAATTATTATAGAAAATATGGGCGGGGGTGTTGAAAGTAGAAACTATGGAATAAAAATCATTCTTCATCCCATCACACAAAGGCAAACACTATTAACATTTTGGTATTTTTTCTCTACATAGTAAGATTTATGCCAGGGATGGTTATTCATTCATCCAACAAATATTTACTGCAAGCCAACAATGTGCCAAGTACTGATCTAGGATGTGATAACGTTATACAGGCATACCTCAAAGGTGTTGGGGCTTGGTGCCAGACCACCACAATAAAATGAACCATATGAATGTTCTGGTTCCCCAGTGCATCTAATAGTTATATTTATCTTATTCTGTAGTCTATTAAGTGTGCAATAGCATTGTCTAAAAAATAATGTATATACCTTAATTTAAAAACACTTTATTGCTAAAAAAATGC
>JAKSZT010053883.1:49480432-49525907 GCA_026826555.1 Tolypeutes matacus
TAGATAGATAGATAGATAGATAGATAGATAGATAGATAGATAGATAGATAGATAGATATAATCTATCTATTTTGGGCTCTCTATTCTGTTCCTGTGCCCCTACCAAGTTTTTTTTTCTTACACAGGTTTTGTTGTACTTCTTTATGTTCTTCCTTTTCAAAATTGACTTAGCTTTTTATGACTCTTTGTTTTTCCATAAAACTTCGAGATACTTTTGTCAAATGTTTCTGCTGTAATTTTATTTGGCAGATCATTGGATTTGTAGACTTAAAGATTAATTGGGAGATAATTGAGATCTTTACATAAACATCCCATTCATGACATATTTCTCCCATTATTACCCATTATACCATATGGGTCATATGGTAATTCCATACTTTACTTTTCTGAAGAACTGCCAAACTGTCTTCCACTGTGGCTGCATCATTTGATGTTTCCGCCAACAATGAATGAGTAGTCCTATTTCTCCATATCTTCTCCGACACTTGTAATTTTCTTTTTTTTTTTTTTTTTAAAGATTTTATTTATTTATTCATTTATCCCCCCCTTGCTGCTTGTGCTCGCTGGGTCAGCCAACCATGCCGTGGGAACCGAACCCGGGGCCTCCCATATGGTAAACGGGAGCCCTACTGATTGAGCCACAGCCGCTTCCCTTTCTTTTTTTTTTTAACAGTTGCCATTCTAGTGGGTGATTAGAACAGAACTTTTGTACCTCGTTTGGAATTTTCCATTTTACTGGCAAGAAGGCAAACACGGGCCTGTCCTGGCACCACCCTCCTGCCCAGGGTTGGCTGCCCCGACCCTGCACCTTTGCTCAGCTCCGCCCAGTGTTGCCTGGCCATGGCCTCTCTGCCCGTCTGCCACAGAGCGGCTCTGGTGCACCGAGATGGGACTGTCCTGGCCAGGGCTGTGGCTGAAGAGGCTCTGGGTGCTCTTGCAGGTGGCCTTGCATGTGGCTATGGGCAAAACGCTGCTGACACTCTTCCCTGGGAGAGTCAAACAGAACATTTTGGCCAAGAGCCAGAAGAGCAACAAGGCCAAGAACCCCCACTTCCCCTACGACAACTGGGGCCCAACTTTCTTCAACACCCAGTACTTCTGGTTCCTCCTGAAGATCCGTTGGCAGCGACTAGAGGACAAGACTGAGCAAGGGGGCCTGGCCCCAAACTGCCCTGTGGTCTGCCTCTCCGGCCAGAGGTGCAACATTTGGGACTTCATGCAAGGTCAGGCTTGAGCGGTGCTTGGAATGGGGGTGGTAGAGGGGGAGGTGAGTTGGAAATCCTGAATTATTTTTCTGCTGCTCCAGCTGCTCATTCCTTGGCATCTTATTCCTTTTCCAACTGCCTGAAACCAGGAATTTTCCTGGAGTCCCTCTTTGTATGGGTGGCACCATCACCATGCCAGGCCCTCCAACCACAAATCAGCCATACTGACCTTTCAGTTCGTTGAACGCTGCTCTTACTTTGCAGTCTGTTCTGCCTGAGATGTTCTTTGCCCACCTTTCTGCGTGGTTAGCTCCTGTTCATCCTTCAGACTTCTGCTCAGTGATACTTCCTGTAAGAAGCCTCTCCTGGCTCTTAGATGCTTGGTTGACATCCTAAACTTTTTCTTATTATACCTGTCATGGATTGTAATTATGTGTGGTTCTTTGATTAATGTCTCTTGACCTAACTAGTCTGCAAGCTCTGCGCAGGCAGAGACTACTGCTCAATCTATTGGGGTTCTTAAAGGGCTCTCCAACCAGTTTCCTTTTTTTTTGTCTTCACACCTTCCCTCCTCCTGTCGAGATTGGCTGCCCCCACCCTGCATCTTTGGTCAGCTCTGCCAGTGACATCTGGCTGTGGTCTCTCTGCCCATCTGCTGCAGAGCTGGCACTGGCTGCTTGGAGATGGGGCTGCCCTGGCCAAGGCTTCCTCCTCTTGCCCTTGCCTCTCTTCCAAGCCAGCATGTGAATAGCTGTAAGATTACTCTGCCACAAGTATATCCACGCGCACGGCTCAATAACCTTCAGCGGCTCTGCTCTGCCTTTGGTATGGGCCCCTGGTGGGGCGCTCTAGTCTCTCTTTCTCCAATATCATCTCCAAGTTTCCCCTCCCACTCATTTCCTCCAGATGCACTGAACCACCTGTTGAGCCCCATCTGTTCTCTGTGCGTTCCCTTCTCTTTGCCTTTGCTGGTGTTGGCTTCCCCTCCTTGACCAACAGTCCACATCCCCCTCATTTGTCAGGGCCCAGCTCTCATGCTGCCTCCTCCTCCACGAAGCTGCCTCAGATCCCTGCAGCTAGGCATGTTCTCGCTCTCTTCTGGACTCATGGCTCTGTCTGCCCCTTTCCTAGGACATTGATTCTTCCTACCCAGCATCTGCTATCCAAGCACAAGTCTTATCTTCCCAGCCATGGGACCCTCAGGACAGGGCTTGTGACTGATTCATCTCTGAAATGCCCCACGTGCCTAGCCCAGGGCCTGGACACAGCAGGTAGAGTAGAGAAGGTCCCTGAGAACGTCACCTAATCTAGTGTTCTTCAAAGTGTGTTCTTTGGGACTCAAGTCTCCCAAGATATGCTTTACTCATCGAAATCCCTGGGCAAAGAAGTGTGGGAAACCCTGCACATACTATATCCTCCTCCTGGAGATTCTTAGTGCACATCAGCACATAAAAGGCTCTGAGAAACCTTGAAGTTTCAACAAACAAAATTTTTAAAAACTTTAACCCAGCATTATCTAATTTTCCATAGAAAACTCCCCCCTTACTCCCAAACTCACAGTCCAAGGAAATATCTATTATCATCATATTGGTTTCAAAGTACACTCTTTGGGAAATGTTAGCCTAATCCAATCCTCTCATTTTAAAATGAAAATGGAGAAAACTGAGAAGCAGAGGTAACAGAACCAGTGAGCAATCAAGTCAGACCCAGAATCAGGGCTCCTTCTTCTTATTTATTTGTCATTCATGAGCAGCTATGGTATGCCAGGCTCTCACCTAGAAGCCAGGGACTCAGAAAGTTAGGTTAGAGCTTGCTTGTTCATTCAAGGGGTTTATGGTCCCACCGAACAGGTGGATGTAGTAAACAAATCCTTATGGTCTTGGGATATGGACACAGCTAGAAAGATATGAATTTTGCCTGCAAGGCTTAGAAAGTTTCCTGGAAGAGGTGGGTTTGGAACTAGGCCTTGAAGAATGAATAAGATTATTGTAGTTTGAGTAGGGAAAAGAGAAGAGTGTTTCAAGCAGAGGGTAGAGCATGGGTGGTTTTTTGGCTCACTGTTTTAAACCACAGTACACAAATGACTTCTATTTATTCAGTAAATGTTCAGAAACAACCACTGATAATAAGAGCAGTGAGAATGACAAGAAGCTTTTATTGTGTGACTGCTGTGTGCTGAGCACGGTGACAGAACCCAACTCATTTGCTGAATGTCAATACCCTAATCTTCAATTCACTGAAAGGCAACTTGCCTTGAGGCCAATTCACAGAATTTACTGTGTCCACTTTTAGGGGACCAGTTTACATTTTAAAGACTGCTTGATTTGTCTCTGCTCCCTGCTGCTGCAGCTGAGAGGAAAGAATGGTGGGGGTGGGATTGGGGGGTGAGGTGCTCAGAGGCAAAAGAAAAATATAATTATAAAATAAGAATGGCTTTTATCACATTGACCGAGAGTGCTCTGAAATCATACGTACTGGCGATACAGAAATAAATATAACTGTTCTGTGCCCTGGAAGAGCTTGTAACCCAAGAAAAGAGATTGTGTGGTGAGAAAGCGAAGCACTGGGCCTTGGAGGGAGGGACCCCTCTCAGCCAGGGCAGGGTAGGAAGGTGGCCAAAGGAAGGCTTCCTAGAGGAGAGGATGGTGAGCTGCCTCTCAAGGGACAGTGAGGAAGGAGGGAGTGGGGAACAGGTGGGACAGGGCAGAGGGGGGTGTGAGAGGCAGGAATGGGTAAAAGGAAGCTGAAGAGATCAGCTGGGGCCATAGCTCATGTGTGTCTTACCAAAGAGGATGGACTTTAGCCCAAGGGTATTCATGAGTTCTGGAAGGGTTCAAGAAGGAAGTTAACATGGTCAGTTCTGCATATTAGAAAAACATCCTGTAACTGCTTTGGAAACTCATCAGGCCACTAAAAAGCTTGGTTGTATGCTTTGAACATAAACTCTGAACTCATTTAAGAGCCACAGTCTGGGAGACCTGTAAGATTCTTTATAGATAATCTAAGCAACCTCATCATTTTTCAAATGCTAAGGCCCAGGGAAGGCAAAAGACTTGCTCAGAAGCACATGGTGAGTTCTTGGTAGTCAGACCTAGAACATGTGCCTTCTACTCTCAGCTGGTGCACTTTCTGTTACTGGATGCTGGATAAGACAAAAGAGACTCAGAGAAATTCTCAGTGACCTCCAACCCTCTGCATGGACATGCACATGGACACGATGTACACGTGTTCTCAGGCACACACAGAGAGCAAATGTTGTATAGCTGGCATGTTCTGGATGATTTATTTTCTCAGTAACTCAGAGTTAGTCTGAAAGTGGCTTTATTCCAGCCGCTGTTTAAAATGATCTAAAATCTCTCCAAGTGTACTTATGAAGTAGAGTCTACTGATTATAAATGGGATTTATCTGCTGAGAGAGTCTGGTGTGGGGTTAATTTACTGGCCTAGGAGTCATGAGAATGGGTTCGAGTCCAGCTCTACTGCAGAGCTCTTTCCCCATCTATATAAATGAGGTGGAATTGGCAGTCCTTGCCCGACATTCTTGCAAAATGATGTTCCCTGCCCCGTGGCCTGTGGAGAGGGGCAGGGAGCCAACCCTCAGCATAGTCACCCCCTTGCACCCATCCTTCCTCCCTCTGCTACCAGGAAAGCAGGGCACTAAGTTTAATCTTTGCCCTCCATACTGATCACTGCACCCAATTACACTGTCACTAATTAATAAATGGGTCTGTCTCTGCCAAGGTTCTTATCTGTGGTTGTTGAGGGTTTTGGGAGGTTTTTTTCCAGTTAAAAAAAAAAATCCTGACAGCTAATATTTAGAGCTGGTCCTGACTCTTTATCTTCTGGGCTCCTATCTGAACAGCAATTCTTTGGGGTCATTGGAGGCCAATGACTGGTCACCTGGCATGTCTAGACCCTGATTATCCTCTGCTGAACTCAGGAAAATGCTGTGACCTGGATGAGGGATCACCGTGCAATCAACCAACAGGGATTGAGGTCCACTCCTATGAAAAAACTTTGTGAGCCAAGAACAAGGAGACCTTTGCATCTTCAAAGCAACTGGCCTGCTTTTTCTTTGTGCACTGAAAAATGAGGAATATGCAACCAATTGTGTTTCTCTTTTTTACTTGGCCACTAGGAAACTCAGAGCCAAACACGTAGCTCAGCTATAACAAATGTGAGGTACTTTAAGCCGGTTTATTTGTACTCCATTTTTTTCCCTCCTGTTGTATACCTCCCATGGAGGCATAATTTTTTTACAATTTTTAATATTTTATAATTAAACCCTTTGCAGAACAAGTTGGGGAATAAAGAAATAACAAGCAAGTCAAGATGCCCTTTACTCCCCATCCATCAGCAAGCCCTGTCAATTCTACCTTTTCCACTCCTCCATCACCCACCCACGAGTCCAGACTCCCACTATCTCTCGTGTGGAATTTACTGGTTTTCTCCCATTCACATTCTCAGTCCCTTCTCTGTAAAGTAGCAAGGTGATCTTCAAATGGAAAGATGTTGGGGCTCCCCAGAATCAACAGTAGCTGGAGCATTGAGCACTGAGAGTTTGCTCGATGCTGGGGATATGAGGATGAATGAGGAAAAACAGGCCCTGCCCTCAAAGTTACAATGAGCTGTCTTGGGGAACAGACACTTAAACAGGCCACGTCACAGTGCAAGGCCCACCGTGCCCTAACAGATACCGGCTAAGGGTTCAACAATGACAGCCTGGCCATAAATAACCACAGGGTGCTGGCAACTCCTCAGAGGGGCCCCTATTCTAGACTGGGGAGTTACGGAAGGCTCCCACCCAGTGAACCACATGGGGTTCTGCCCTCAGAAAGGCCTCGTGTTTAGGGTTTAATGCTCTGTGGTAGCTGTGTTAAAATTCTTAATAATTTTACCTTTGAATCTGTGTTTTGTATGTGAAGTCCAATGGGACAGTGAAGCATGCCCTGGGGACTTAAAGCGCTGGCTCACGCAAGGTCCTGCCTCCTGCAGTCTTCCTGCCTCCTTTGGGACACTTTCTCCACAGCCCACTCTCCCATCCCATGGCACCCGGCTGGTCCAGCCTCCTCTTTCTTGCCCCCTACCCAGTAACCCAGTGACTGCTGCCATCTTCTGGCCCCAGAGAAGGCCTGGACATGGACATGGTGAAGACTGGGGTCAGGTGTGGGCACCCTGCAGCATCTCAGAGCAGGGCATGGAGGTGGCGATCCCATCCTGGACTGCCAGCACCATGGAGCATTTGACAGATGACCAGGGTGATGTAGGGAGAAGCCTCTTGCCCACCCTTATTCCAGGTATCTAGTATGTCTCTGTCCAGGGGTTGCAATACGTGGGTTGGGGTGATAGGGAGGTAGAAAGGGAAAATGCCTGCCCCCTGGACAGGGCACGGTGTGTTGTGCTGGAGGCTGGAGGGAGGGCAGCTCCTGGTGACTGCAAGGACCTGCACTCGCCCTGGGAGCATCTCTGTGCCCAAGGGAGTGTGACATTAAATAGCAACTAAAAACCACCATGATAGGTAGAGAGAAAGACCACAGAAGATAAGAAAATGCTTTCACAGCACTTTCCCCCACATTTTGAACAAGGGAACCCACGTTTTTATTTTGCAATGGGCTCCACAAATTTTGTAGCCAGTCCTGCTCCCACTCCCCTTCGTGGAGTCCCCTCTAAGCCTCCCCCATTTCATAGCTCAGGGAGGAGATAATAGCGAATGATAACAGCTTGCATTTATAAAGTGCCTACTAGAGACCAGGCACCATTTTAAACCCTTATCTGTATTAACGCATAATAATTCTATAAGGTAGGTGTTATCATGTCCATTCATGGGTGAGGTAAGTGTGGCACTTTGAATGCAGAGAGCACTAAACTGAGAACCCAGAAGCCAGAGTGTTAATTTTAACTCCACCACTGACCTGCTGTGTGACCTGGAGCAAGGCAATAAACCTGTTTCTTTGTCTGTAAAATGGAGGAAAAAAATACCTACCTTGCAGTTTACTAATCATGTGACATGAGAGAATGGATGTGTACATGCCTTATAAATTGTGCAAGTTGGACTCCTCTTATCATTATTTTAGTTACCACCCAGTGACATCAGGCTGTCTAGTGAGCTCACGTAATAATATCTCCTCATTTTAGAGAGGAGAAAACTGGGTTTCAACCTCCACTGTGCCCCAGACCCATCCTGGAGGGGAAATAAAGGAGCAAAGGTTGAGTTTGCAAAAGAAATGCTGTATGCAAATTCTTGGTTTATGATGGTTCCATTTCTGTTTTAGGCAACAGGCCACTGGTGCTGAATTTTGGAAGTTGCACCTGACCTTCATTTCTTTTCAAATTTGACCAATTCAAGAGACTTGTTGAAGACTTTAGTTCCATAGCAGATTTTCTCATCATCTACATTGAAGAAGCACATGCATCAGGTATGTATTAGTCAGGCAAAGGGGTGCTAATGCGAAATACCAGAGATTGGTTGGTCTTTATAAAGGGTATTTATTTGGGGTAGAATTCCACAGTTACCAGGCCATAAAGCATAAGTTTCTTCCCTCACCAAAGTCCATTGCCACGTGTTGGAGCAAGACAGTTTGCCAGGGTTCAGGCTTCTTGGGTTCCTCTCTTCCCTGGGCTGCGCTTCTCTCCAGGCTCAGCATCTCTGTTTCCTCCACAAGGTCAACTATAGACTATGAGGCTCTCTAGGCTTTGCTTCTCTCCACTAGGCCAGCTGTGAACTCTCAGGCGAATGGCTCGTCTCTATCCCGGGGCCTTCTCTCCATCATCAAAACTCCAACATCAAAACTGCAACTCAAAACTGCTGCAACTCTGTTCTTTGTGATGTCTTTTATATTTTATTCCCCACCCACCAAGGGGTGGGGCTCAACACCCTACTGATGTGGCCCAGTCAATGCCCTAATCATAACTTAATCATGCCCAGATGAACAGACCAGTTTACAAGCATAATCCAATTATATTTTTGGAATTCATAATTACATCAAACTGCCCATTGGCTACAAGGTACAAACCTCTTCCCTCCTCTCTCCATCCCTTCTTTCTCTCCCTTTCACTTAACTCCCCTCCCAAGGGAGGGAGGAAGAGACAGAGAGAGATGGAAAGAACCGTTATTCATGGAACACCTACCATCTTCTAGTCCCTGAGCTAGTTTACCCACCACTTGCTAACTTCACAGTCTGCTTTTCAACCAGGGCACACACAGAGCAGAAAGCCTAGAGTGGTAGGGCCTACGTGGGAAAGCATAAACAGGACAGCCACAAGGAATTTAGACCTAAAATGTCACAAGTGAAATGACTATCATACAGCTATCAGCGAAATACATCCTAAGACTCTCCAAGCTCAAAAGGACATCAAAATCATCTAATTCAGGGTTTCTTAAACTTTGGTGTGCATCAGAATCTCCAGGAAGACGTGTTAAGATGTAGGTTGCTGGACCCTACCCCCAAAATTTCTGATTTAGTAGATATGGGGTGGGGGCCCAAGAATTTGCATTTCTAACAAGTTACCAGGTAATGCCAATGCTGCTGGTCTGGGTACCACACTTTGAGAACCACTGATCTAGGACAACTTTCACCTGGGGCAGAAATCCTTTCTACAGCTGCTGACAGGTGGTCACCAAACTTCAGTGATGGGAAACTCATGACTTCACAGGAAATCTTGTTCCTTTGCTGTACAGCTCTGCTCATGAGAAAGTCTTCCCTTACAATGGCAGACACATCCCCCCTCTAAAACTTCTATACCTTGGTCTAAGCCCCTTGGACTTTACAAAACCGATGGACACCCATTTTCATGGGGATTAAACTCAGTATTTAACCCAAGGCTCTAACCAGAGACTAAAAAAGGCAAGAAGGCTTGTGGCCAGAGTGGAATCTCTGCATAAGATGGGAGAGATGCCATCTAATTCATCTCTGTCACCCCAGTGCTTGGCAAAGTCCATGTTGCAGAGTCAGAGCTCAGTAAAAGTTGGGTGAATGAATGAGTGTTGAGGCCAGTATTTGGCCCTCCTGGATTGTCCGAGTATTGTAAGCAAAGTTGGTCTAGCAGTGCTTTCTCCAGTGTGGTCCCCAGAGTCCTAGTATCAGAACCACTTGGGCTACCTGTTGAAAATGCATATTTCAGGCCCCACACTGATCAAGATGGTGGAATGAGAAGCTTCAGGGCTCTGTTCCCCAACAGAAGTTTTGAACAACCAGCAAGAACTGGCAGAAACACCTTTCTCAAGGCTCCAGATAACGGTTAAAGGACTGCAGTAACAGTGTGAGTGCTAAATTTAAAAAAAGACTACTTAAAAGCAGTAGGATCTCATGGCACCCTGGCTGTCCTCTCCCATACCCCTTAACATATTGGCATGGAGCCAGCCCATGCTCCCAATGCAGATCCCTAGTCCCAGTTCTAGAGGGAGCACAGTGACCCTCCTGCACATACTGGCAGCATGTATGTCTGGCCCAATCTATCTGGTGGTAGCCTGAGAGACTTGTCCCAGAACTTGCCCTAATTCTAGAAGGTGACTCAACCAAGCTCTTCTACAGAACACTGTGGGAGAGTGGTCAAGTAGCTGCCTGAGGCAAGGGATTGCTGGCTATTGGGGATACAGTCCAATGCCCAGGACTGTGAAGAAACTCTTTCCTAGGGAAGATGGGGACATTTGTATCTGCATAAATGTGTACATGCCCAAGAAAAGACACACATGCAAAAAGATTCAGGGTGGCCCCTGAACTTTGGCCTGGAGCTGTTTTCTAAACTCATTGTAAGCTTTAAAGGAGCACACTTGCACGGGTTAATCTGCAAAGACTGGGAAAGGTGTTTTCTTTTTTTTCCTATTAGCTCTTGGTTCCTAGCATTTAAGGAAAGCTCTGTCATACCATCAGCTGGATACAAGCTTAAGGAACAGATGCCCAGAGTCTAAATTCCAATGATAAAACATTAAAACATCAAAATGTCCAGGTTTCAACAAAAGATTACAAAACATAAAAAGAAACAGGAAACAATGGCCTAGGCAAAGGAGATTAAGATTAAAGCATTGGTAACTATCAATGAGGAAGACCAGAACTGTGACATACCAAAGACTTTTTTTTTAAATAAAATTTTATTGAAGTATATCATTCATACATGACCATACATAAACAATAAATATATAGTAAAATTTGTGAAAAACAAATATGCATATCATCATACAAGTCTCCCATACTTCTCCCCATCACCAACACCTTGCATTGTTGTGAAACATTTGTTACAAACTCTGAAAGAACATCATCAAAATATTTATAGTAATAGCCCATATTTTACATTGGTGTATTTTCCTGCAACCCACCCAATTATTAACATCCTATATTAGTATTATATATCTGCCATCATTCAGGAAAAAAACAATCTCATATTCAGACAAAGACTTTAAAAAAAAAAAATCTTGTGGTGGTTTGAAATTGAATGTACCCCAGAAAAACAAGTTCTTAAATTTAATCCATTCCTGTGGGTATGAACCCATTGTAAGTAGGACATTTTGACAAGATTACTTTAGTTAAGAAGGTGTGGCCCACTCCAATCAGTATGGGTCTTAATTCTTTTACTGGAGACCTTTATGAGTGGAGTAAAATTCAGACAACGAGAGAGAAAGCCACAAGAAGCAAGAGGCTGGATATTGACGGAACCCAGAAGAGAAGGAAGAGACCAAGAGATGCCACTATGTGCCTTGCCTTGTGACAGAAAAGCCAAGGATTGCCAGCCACCATCCTCAGAATTCTGGTCTCCAGAAAGAAAGCATCGCCTTTATTTGGACTTTCTTTTAACCTCAAAACCATGAGCAAATTCCCATTGTTTAAGCTGACCCATTTTTTTGTTATTTGCTTGAGCAGCGAAAAAAAGTAAAAACAGGTCCTACATATGCTCAAAGAGCTAAAGGAAATTTTAAAAAAAAGTGATATATAAACACAAAGAGTATATCAGTAGAGAGATGGAAATTATGAAAAGGAACCAAACAGAGCTGAAGAACACAATAACAGAAATTTAAAATTCCCTAGAGAGGTTCAACAGAAGATTGGCACTGACAGAAGAAAGAAAAACTGAACTTAAAGATAAGACAATTGAAATCATCAAGTCTGAGGAGAAGAAAGAAGAAATAATGAAGAAAAGTGAACAGAACCAGAGGGCCCTGTGGGCACCATCAAATGTACCAATATACATATTGTGGGAATCCCAGAAGGAGAAGAAAGAGAGAAATGAACAGAAAGAATGAACTCCAAACAGGATAAACTCAAACAGACCCACACTATGATACACTACAATCAAACTGTTGAGCACCAACAGAATTCTGAAAGCCACAAGAGAGAAGCAACATGTCATATACAAGGGAGCTTCCATAAGATTAAGTGCCAATTTCTCATCAGAAACCATGGAGATAAGATGGCAGTGGGATGACATATTTAAAGTTTTGAAAGAAAAAAAGAAAAAAAAAAAAAGCCAATGAAGACAGCAAAACTGTCTTTCAAAAATAAGGGAAAGATTAAGACATTCCCAGATAAACAAAAGCTGAGGGAGTTTGTCACCACTAGACTAGCCCTATAAGAGCTGCAACAGAGAACTCTGCAGGTTGAAAGGAAACGAAACTACATGAAGAAATAAGGATCTCCAGTAAGGCTAAGGACATGGGTTAAAATAAATGCCAGTTCTATTGTATTTTGGGTTTGTAACTCCACTTTTACTTCCTACAAAATCCAAAAGGAAAATGTACAAAATGTAATGATAAGTCAGTGGTTTTGGACTCATAATGTATAAACATGCAATCTGTGACAAGAACTGCATAAAGGTGGGGGACAGAAGGTTATAGGAAAACATAGTTTGTTTATAACATTGGAGTTGTTAAGTTGGTATCTGTGATGGTTAGGCTAATGTGTCAACTCAGCCAGGTAATTGTGTCCAGGTGTTTGGTCCAGCAAGCACTGGGCTAATTGTAATACAAGAGCATTTATGGACTTCGATCACCAGTGAGTTTACTGCGTGGATGGCTGATTACATCTGCATCAATCAGGGAGATTGCATCAGCAATGGATGGTGCTTTTATCCAATCAGTTGAATGCCTTAAAAGGGGAAGTGATTTCAACATTCAGAAAGAATTTCCCAGCGCGTTGTTGGACAGCCAACTTCTCCCAGAAACTCATCAAGGACCTTTCATCGGACTTTCATCGGAGCCCCTGGTTTGCAGCCTGCCTGCAGAACCTGGACTTGTGCATCCCCACGGTCGCATGAGAGACTCTTATAACATCTCATATTATTAACAGATATCTCCTGTTGATTCTGTTTCCCGAGAGAACCCTGGCTAACACAGTATCTAAGCAAACTGGAGTGTTACAGATTTAGGATGCTACATTTAAGCCCCATGGTAACAGCAAGGAAAATATTGGAGAATAGGCAAGCTCGTAGAGACAGAAACTAGAGTATAGGTTGCCAGGGGTGGGGGAGAGGGGAAATGAGGAGTTAATGCATAATGGGTGTAGGACAGGGGTTCTTAACCTTTTTTGTTCCATGGACCCCTCTGCCAGTCAGGTGAAACCCACAGACCCCTTACCAAGTCCGCACTATACCGTGTATTATTTAATAAATATATGACACCTGCACCAACATGTCCCCACAAGAATAATGTTTTTTTGAATTTCAGTTCAAGCTCATGGACCCTTGCTAAGAACCCCTGGTGTAGGGTTTCTCTTTGTGAGATAGGAACGTTTTAGCAATGCAAGGTGGTGAGGGTACAGCAACACTATGAATATGAGTAATTCCACCAAATGGTATGTATGCTTGAAAGTTGTAGGGATGGGAAAGTTTATGTGGTATATATGTCCCACAATTTAATAGAAAGTATGAGCAACTAAAGAGACAAAGACAATTAAATGCAATACATGATCATGGACAGGATCTAATAATAGAGGAGAAAAGGCCTCAAAGAACATTTTTCGGACATATGAAAAATTTGGAATACAGATTGTTAGCTTTTTATCACTATTACATTTCTTGAACTTAATCATTGCACTTGAGGTGGGCACCTAAGTAAATATCCTTGATCTTAGGCTATGCAGGATTAAGTGTTCAAGGAACATGATATATACAACCCACTCTCAAGTGTTCAGAAAAATGGATTGAGTAATAGATTGACAGACAAATAGATGGATAGATTAATGGACTAATAGAATGATGCAGCAAATGTAGCAAAATATTAAAATTGGTGGACTGGGTGTTTGGGGGGATAGGGCTAGGTTAGAATTCTCTGTATGGCTCATGTTATTTTTTGTAACTGTCTTGTAAGTTTGAAAGTATTTCAAAATAAAAAAGTTTTTAAGAATGAACAGGGAAGCAGATGTGGCTCAAGTGGTTGGGCTCCGGTTTACCATATGGGAGGCCCCGGGTTCGACTCCTGGGGCCTCCTGGTGAATGCAAGCTGACCTTCACTATGAGTGGGCCGTGAGCTGGCACAGCAAGATGATGCAACAAAGGGAAACAAACAGATACAGAAAAACACACACACAGTGAGCACAAGCAGCAAGGGGAGGATAAATAAATAAAAAAAATAAATCTTAAAAAAAAAAAAAAAAAAAAAAGAATGAATATTCCAGGGCCCCAGCCCAGGCCTATTGCATCTTGGGGGAGAATAAGAAAGTTTTAATAAGCATCTCACATAATTTATATACATCCAAAGCTTTGAGAATTGCTTTCAACTTAATGTTGTACTCATTTAACTGGGAGCTTCTGTCCTCATGAAGGCTTTGGGGCATTTAAAAATATTAAACTAGGGTAATAGGTACGTGGAGGTTCCTTATACTATTCTCTCTACTTTTATATATATTCAAAAATTTCCATGATAAAAGTTTAAAATAAATAAATAAAAATAGCCTAGGGAACAGGAGAACAAATACAGGCATAAAGTATTTCTTGGTCAAATACTCCTTTGTGAGAGCAGCAGCCATCAGTTAAAGAAAGAGAACTTCAGCACTGACAAAGGCATCTGTGGTCTCTGCGGCTGGGAAGAGAAACTAAATGCCTTGATGTCATCACAGCTGGACATCTAAAGTTGGGCCAAAGCTGATTTAACTGTCCTGGGGCAGCACTTCTCAGAGCTCCTGGGGATGCTGCCTCAGGAAGCCTGGGTGGGGCCTGGGATTCTGCACTCCTAACACCCTGCCCAGGAGACGCCAAGGCTGCTGTTCCATGGATCATACTTTGAGTAGCAAGGTCCTAGAGGAGCCAAACTTCATTTCCTCTAAAAGCACAAACTGCGAACTGTCTCCTAACCCATTTCTCCTGGAAACAGACCGAATAGGTTTAACCCTTCCCAGAACCCAGATCTTTTTACCTCAAGCCACTGAGAAATGGCTTCCTATCCCTGTCCCAACACAAACACAGACCAGTTAATTGCCTCCGTGCTTTGCCACCCCTCACTCAGGCAGTCCCTCCTTGTCCCTTCTCCTTCCCCACCATACTTGTTTCTGTAAGCTGGACGGTGGGTATGGCCTGAACCCAAGAATTAAAATGCAGAGAGCCAGTGTCCCCTGATTCTAGGGGCTCTGGGATCGGCAGCACAAATCAGCTGACTGTCCTTTCCCTGCATGTATCGTGTGCTTATCCAGGTAAAACACAGGGAGGCATGAGGCATGGTGGGGAAAATGCAGACTTTAGAGTTTCAGAGGAGGTGTGAGTCCTAGCTCCATCACCGTGTTGGCCCCTTGACCTTGGGCAAGATACCTTCCAAGCCCGTTTCTGTACCACTCAATGGGGATGACCACACCTTCCTCACAAAATCACTCGCTCAACAAATTTTAACAAGCACCTGCTCTGTGCCCAGCCCTGGGATGGACCTAGGGATATAAAGAAACACACAGTCCCTGCCTTTAAGGGACCCATGGTTTAAGCTGGGGAGGCAAGTCATGGCTCCTCTCCAGGTCTCCATGTTCTCAGCTGTAAACTGAGAATCCCTGCTTGGCCTCCCATGGGAAGCTGCCATGAAGCTCCAATGAGCTCCTGGGTGGGCAAGGCTGCCTAAACATGATTCAAATATAAGCCGCTGTTATTCTCATCAACAAAGTTTTGGTGTCTTGGGGCAGGTGATAAACACTTTAAGCTGTAGCCAGGTATTTGGATCTTAGTGTGAATCATTCCTGAGAGCCTGGTTTTACTTGGAGGAGGGGCATTGAGCAAGAGGACCTTGAAGCACTGAGCAGGTGGAGCCACTGCTACTGCCAGACTTAAGCCGCTGGTATTACCCAGCGAGGCAACTACTATTGTAATCAGGCCATGTGGCGTCCCAGGGAAGCTGTGACCTCCTTAAGGGGGTTGCAGGCTCCCCCAGAGATGGGGCAGGCAGAAGGGCAAGGCCAGCAGCAGTTTAACTTTTTTTTTTTTTTTTTTTAAACCCTGTGGGCCCATTAGCTAATGAGTACCACCTCCTGCAAGCGGACAGAAGGGCACCTTGGCAAATGAGGCCAGTTGAAAATCCCCTTTCACTTAAAGTTAAGTGGCAAAATAAATAATTAAATAAAAATAAAACATAAGTTAAACAATTTTAAATGGGTTTGGTTTTAAGTCCAAAATAAAAACTGGGTTCTTTCCCATCTGTTCATTATTTTTGGGCAGTTGGGCAAAATAAACCAACATTGTTTGAGTAGCTATTAAATAAACCAATATTTTTTTTTTTTTTTTTTTTTTTTTTTTTACCGGGAGGTCCCGGGGATCGAACCCAGGTCCCTCCATATGGGAGACGGATGCCCAACCATTTGAGCCACATCCGTCCCCAACCAATATTTTTTTGAGCAGCTGTTGTGTGCCAGGCAGCATCCTGGGAATTCCACACAAGTAACCTCAGTCAAGCCTCTCAGCCACCCTGCAATATAGGCTCCATTACTCCCATTTAACAGATGGGAAAACTGAAGAGGCTTAAAGAGCTTGCCCAGTATACACAGCTGAGCAGACCAGGGAGGGCTGCTTGGAGAAGATGGTCTTAGAGCGGTGGTTCTCAGCTAGGGGTAATTTTGCCCCACTCCCAGGGGACATTTGACAATGTCTGGGGACATTTTGGGTTGTCAAATATTGGGTGTATGGGTGTGTGCTTCCAGCAACTAGTACGAGGGATTCCAGGGAGTCTGTGAGCTTGAATTGAAAATTCAAAAAAATATTATTCTTGTGGGGGCGTGTTGGTGCAGGTGTGATATATTTATTATTATATAATATGCAGTATAGTGTGGACTTAGTAAGAGGTCTGTGGTTTTCACCTGACTGGCAAAGGGGTCCACGGAACAAAAAAGATTAAGAACCCCTGACCTAGTGGCTGATCAACACCTTACGACGTACAGCACAGCTCCCACAACAAAGAGTTATCTGGTCCCAGTGTCAATGCCGAAGTTGAGAAGCTCTGAGTTCACACTGAGTCTTTGAAGGGTAGGCAGAATTCCAAAAGTGCAAGAGATGGTGAGAGAAAGGGCAGCGGGTTCCTCATGAACAAAGGCAGAGAAGTGTCACCCTCACTTAAGGAGGCCACTTTGGCTGTACGTTTAAGGACTGGCAGACATGACTGGAATCATAGTTTGGGAGAGATGATAGGGACCATTAAATGCTACACTAAGGAGTTGGTCCTGTATAGGGTTTTTGTTTTTTATTAGAGAAATTGTGAGTTTACAGAACAATCGTGCATACCATACAGGATTCTCATACATTGCCCCACCACCACCACCTTGTAATAGGTTTTTAAGCAGAGAATATCTATGATCAGACTTTGTGTTCAGGATCATTCTTAGAGATTTGTGGATGATGGGTTGAAAGAAATATGAATAGGAGGCAGGAAAACTGCTTAGGAGGAGATGAAAATAAGGGTTATTGCCAGGCTGGCAATTGTACTTGGCTTTAAATTCACCCTGAGTGGCTTTTCATGAGGCTGTCAGTAGAGCTCACACAATATCAAATGCAGTAGCTGAAGTTGTAGCATCCAAAGCAAGGCAAGAGGAGGTACCACTCTGCCCCCACTGCAGATAGAGGCAGGAACTATGATGGAAAGGGTAGAAGAGAGAGACAGCCTGGGGGTAGATGGGTCGTGGAACCCCAACCTTTTCACTTGGCTTGAGCAAATTCCTGGAGGAAGACTGGAGAGCTGGGCAGGCACCAGGTCACTGAGAAGCTTGGGATTTATCCTGAGGGTTATAGCAAGCTAGCGAAAGATGCAAGCAGGGGAGTGACATGCTCAGACTTGCATTCTGGAAAGAGCACTGTGGTGGAGAATAATTAGGAGAGGGAATTATCTAGGCTCTAGAGCAGTAGTTCTCAAAGCTTCTGCATGCATCAGAGTCACCTGGAGGGCTGTTAAAATACTGATTGCTGGGTCCCGCCCCGCCACTCTAGGATGGGACCTGAGAATTGCCAGTACTAGCAAGCTCCCAGGGGCTGCTGCTGCCGCTTGCCCAGGGCCCACACACTGTGAGGACCACTGCTCTAGCCCTTGCCTCAAAGTGTGGCCCAGGCGCCAGCAGCCTTGGCAGCCTGCAAGCTGGTTAGACTCTCAATGCCGCCTCAGGCTGACTTAATCAGAATCTTTTCTAACAAGATTCCCGAGTGATTCATATGGACACTGAAGTTGAGGAAGTACTGGTGTACTGGTCTATCCCACATGGAAGAGCCTAGACCTGGGGGTTAGGAACCCTGGGCTTCAGTTTTGGATCAGTCACTGACTCCCTGTGTGGCATCGGGCATTCACCCATAATAGGAATTAAGGCCAAATCGTGGCAAGGACTCCACTAGCTGGGACCCTCCATGAGTAGGAGTGGAGGTAATGAGTCTGCAGGAAGTGCGTGTCATCTCTGAGGGGCCTGCTGCCCCGCTTTTCTCTTGTAGATGGCTGGGCTTTCAAGAACAACGTGGACATCAGGAATCACCGGAACCTCCAGGACCGTCAGCGAGCAGCCTGTCTGCTGTTGGACAGGAGCCCCCAGTGCCCTGTGGTGGTGGACATGATGCAGAACCAGAGCAGCCAGCTCTATGCAGCACTGCCCGACAGGCTCTATGTACTCCAGGAGGGCAGGATCCTCTACAAGGTGACCCCGGGGACAGGGGGCCCAGGGAGGGTCTGGGGAGGGCCAGGGCAGAGGGAGAGCTTTGTATCAGACAGGCCTGGATTCAAATCTCCACCAGGCAATTTACCAGCCATGTGACCATGGGCCAGTCCCTTCCCCACTTGGAGCTTCAGTTTCCTCTTCTCCAGAAGAGGGGTGCTGATCCTCACCTCACAGGGGATGAAATAATGCACATGAAAGCCCCGAACATTTGGACCGGAGCTCCATCCTCCTGACTGCCTTCTGAAACGGAATGACTGGCCTAGCCCTGGTTTGGTTGTAAGCTGAGAGGTCAAAAATGTTCTTTCCATTTTATAAAGGATGCACAGAGAGGGGCATTGATTTGTCCATGGTCACACTGGACAAGGCTCTGATTTCGATTCTAAATTGCTGGGATGGGATGGCCAGGAGTGGAAGGGTCTGAAGCTGCTAATCCCTGAGACAGGCCTGAACCTGGAGGAAGTGGTAGAAGAGGGGAAGAGAATGAATCCTGCAGTAAGCAGCTGCAAATGTGGAAGCAAGGGACACGAGGCAGGAATTGAGCCCAGGCTGCCTTTCCAGTGATTGTTTCCCTCATGGCTTCTAGCCTGGGCAGGGTGAGGGAGATGAGCACAGCCTTTGACCCTTCAGCACTGTTGGCCTCCTCAGAAAGGGCAGAACCAAAGCTTTTACAACGGTTGAAGGGATCTCAAGTGTCAGAGAGCAGATGAACCCTGGCCAAGTAGCTAGGCCCCCCAAGCTCCTCTGCCCATGGGTCCAGATGGCCCTCTCATGCAGGTAAAACAAGCAATGACTTGCAGATGAGTCCCAGGGTGCTAAGGGTCACTGGTCCCCGGGTGCTAAGGATTCAGTGCTTTCTTCTTCCCCTTCTCCCGAGTCAGGGTGCTAAGGTGGCAGGATTGAGGCGAACTGGGCATTGAGTTCCTACCTGAGGTTAGGCCCTGTGCTAAGTGCTGGAAACACAAACATGAATTAAAAACCACCCACACCTAACTTCAAGATCTGGGGGTAAGAGTCTGGAGGATAAGGAAGACCCAAATAGAGTGTTACGATGCCCCAAATGCTCTAAGCACCCAGATCAGGAGTGAGCAGGGGCCAGGCAGTAAATACTTTTTACTGCACAGGCCATATGGTCTCTGTCACTACTGCTCAACTCTGTCATTGTAGCATGAAAGCAGCCATAGACAGTATGTAATAAATGGGTGTGAGGCAGCAGGCTGGTTTGGGCTCTCAGACTAGATGTGCCAAGCCCTGGGGAAAAAGTAGGCTTTTCAGAGGAGGGGATAATTGCTTGGGCCTCACCAAGTAGGCATGGTGAGTGAAAGTTACTACAAATACAGGGAAGAAGGTGTGCAAAGGCACTGGGCCATATTAGGTCAAGGTATGAATGGAGAATTGGGGGCATTTGGGTTATAGGGAACCATTCTGGACCAAAGAGTTTGGCCTTCATCTTAGGGCAAAGGAAAGCTACTGGAGGGTTTTTAGGAGGGGAGAGACATACTTAGATCAGTACTTTAGAGAAAATCACTGGCTATTGGGTGGAGAATGGTCTGGAGGGAGCAGGGGCTGAGGGCTGGGGAGTCAGGAAGTATAGCAGCTGCCCAAACAGGGGTCAAGGTGGGCTGAACTAGGGCAGCAGGCTTGGATAGGCAGAGCTGGTTTTGATGTAGAATGGGTAGAACTTGATGTGAGGGGTGGAGAGGCAAGAAGGCAAGACCACTCTGAAGGTTTAATTATGGGAGAAAAACACATTTGTATGGACCCCCTTTCTCCTTTTGAAAACGCTGCCATTTTACCCCTCTGGTTTTCCTCCTACTTCTCTTGCCACTCTTCCCATCAAATGTTGATGCCACTCCATACCCTCTCCCTGGATAATCTCATGCACTTCATGGTTCTATCTGCCATCGTCTACACCATGCTGATGACTTTCACACTTATTCAGATCTCTCAGCTAAACTCCAGACCCACATATTACTGCAAGTTGGAAATCTGGGAACACCTGATTCATTTCTCTTGCAGGGTAAACCTGGCCCTTGGGACTACCAACCAGAGGAAGTACGTGCTGTTCTGCAAAAACTCAACAGTTAATCCGGATGAATCTCCCAGTTCTGCATGACCAACAAGAGGGCTCCTCAAGACTTGGCTCTCCCCCAACCCAGCTGGCTTGTACCCCCTGACCTGCATCCCTAGCTGAATCACTAGCTCAGATTTTTCTGATCTAAGCAAAAAACTCTGAGTGAGGATGTGCAGGTCACTGCATTCAATCAGGACTAAGTTTATCATAATCAGAAAATGAGCTAGCACCTGAGCCGTTTGGTCAAGTGAACCATCTGTCCAAGAATGTACAGCTCTGCACTTATCGCATGGTGGAGTCCACATTCATTGCATGAACTTTTAGAGTGAGAAAGCTGTTGTATAACATAGATGTACTTCTGCAGTGTATTATCTCCCTTCAGCCACTCTAATACCAAATGGTTAAGTATGGCATCACCTAAAATAGGTACATTCATTTGACCAAATTTGGCATTTACATCTTAAATTGATAATTTAAGATGCAAAGTTGGTTTTTAGAACTACATATGGGAAGAACTCCAGTTTTTGGGGGGAGAGGTGAGGAATTGGAAGCGGGGAGTAGAAGTAGAAGGAGACAGGAAAGATGATAATCCTTTCCTTGCCCAAAGATTTAAACCAGTCAATGGGTGGTGGTTGAAGGTACATTTCCATGGTAACTACCATCAGGTCTATCATGGAAGGAAAGGGCACTCATTTTACCAAGCTTGATTATATTTAATAGGAATCTGGCTCTTTGTAGCCTGGAGTCTTCTACTCTCCTCTCTTATCAACAGATTCACTTGGAGGAGAGGATTGGTTTCTTGAAACATCAATCATTCAGTTATGCAGTTATGCAGAAGCTCGTATTTGAAATTCTGTTTCTCTGATTCATTTGCAAGTTTCTTAATGGTCAGTTGTGTTAGATAATATCAGGCTAATGGATAACCATTGGTATTCATCTGTTTTAACTCTGCTTCTTTTCATATTTGTTTATGATGGCCACAGTCTAAAGTACATACAGCTGTGACTTGATTTGAAAAAAAATGTTTTAAGATGCAGCAAGCTAATACAGAATAATTAAAATGTATCAGCCTAACTTTGGATGGTCTCAATGTGATCTTTTATTTTCTTTTCCAATTTGTATAAGCCTTTTCTATTATTTGTTATAAGCCAAAGTAATCTGATCAACAAAAATATCATATGCTGGAAAGGCCTCATTTGATGGGAAAAGCTTCAGTTTCTATTTGTTACATGTCAGATGGGGTTTAGTCTTATGATCTCCTGCCAGGAGAGAAATCATTTTTCACACTGGAATCAAACTACCATCCAATATGCTACATATGTAATAGTGGACTTTGAAGATACTTTTCTAGCATGAAAACACATTATCCTTGGCTATGCCTTAGTTGACAATGTTAATATTATTTATTCTTTAAAAAAATAGTTATTAAACACCTACCAAGTGCAGGTACTTTCAGATATGTTATCTCATTCAATCTCTCTTTATCCCAAAGAGAAGGAGATTATTATCCCCACTTTACAGATGAGGAAGTCAAGGCTCAGAGAGGTTAAGTAAATTGCCCAAGGGCTCAGAGCTAGTAACACTCTGAGGTCCAAATCCCATCTCTGACTTTAAGTCAAGAGTCTTGGTCCTACCCCTCCTAGCTGTGTGACTTTGGTTAAGCTGCCTTGGCATCTGACCTAAAAATGGGGTGTGAATAGTGTCTACCTGTCTTAGTTTCTTGCTGCTAAAGAATATACTATACAAAGGTTGGCTTAAACAATGGGAGTTGTTTGACTCACAGTTTTGAGGCCAGGAAAAGTCCAAAATTGAGGCATCAGCAAGACCATGCTTTCTCCCTGAAGACTGTAGTATTGTGGGGATGGCTGCCAGTGACCCTTGGTCCTTGGCTTTTCCATCACATGGCAATGCACATGGTGGTGTCTTTTCCTTTCTCTTCTGGGTTCCATTGACTTGCAGCTTCTGGTTGCTCCCTGTGGCTTCTCTTTCCATGTTGTTTCCTTTGCTTATAAGGATTTAAGCTATCTTGGATTAAGGCCCACCATCATTCAGTTTGGGCATTTTAACTAATAATATCTTCAAAGGTCTTATTTACAAATGAGTTCACACCCACAGGGCCAGAGTTGGGACCTGAACATGCATTTTATGGGTGACATGATTCAATCCCCAACACTACCTCATAGAGGTAAATGAATAAAGCACTCAGAACTGTGCCTGGCTCATAAAAAATGTCAAGAAGTGTTGGCTATCATCATCATCACCATCACCACCACCATCACCATCATCATCACTATTATTCCACAGCTCCCTTTTTCTGGGGTGAGGGAAGTAAAGGAGAAGGCACTAAATAAAAATTCACCGTTCTCTCAAAGAAACTGATCAATACTGGCATGAGTTTGTGAGGTTACACGGAGAATAAGTAGCTATGAAAATGGTGAAACTAAAGTACAGCTGATCACTGTCCTTCCTAAGTACTAAGCTCTACAAAAGGATATAGTATAAATCTTCTTTTCCTAGGGCTCTGTTAGAATACCTTAAACTGGATGGCTTAAAACAATAGACATTTATTTTCTCACATTTCAGATTAAGGTGTCAGCAGAGACATACTCTCTGTGAAGACTCTAGGAGAGGATCCTTCCTTGCCTCTTTCTAGTTTCTGGCAGTTACCAGCAATCCTTGACATTCCTGAGTTTGTGACAGTACAACTTTGATCTCTGCCTCCATCTTCTCATGGCAGTCTTCCTTCTGTGTCTCTCCCTGTGTCCAAATTTCCTTCTTCTTTTAAGGACAACACTCATACTTGATTTAGGGCCCACCTAGTCTAGTATGATCATATCTTAATTATTTATATCCACAAATACCCTATTTCCAAAGAAGATCACATTCTGAGGTTCCAGGTGGCCATGAATTTTGGGAGGACTCTGTACAACCCAGTACAGACCTCTTAGCTTCACTCTGGGCCAAGTGGTAGCTTTTCCTGTTTTCCATGGCCTGGTGAAGCCAGCCCATAGACAAAAGGGAGGGTATAGGCTTTGCTGTGTGACTATAGGCCAGACCTTGCCCTCACTGGCCCTCATTTCTCATCTGTAGGATGAGGGGGTTGCACCTTAGCAATGCACCTATATGTCAACTGTTCACATATGGCTCACAGATGCCTCCTCAGCTAACGTAATATTGCATATATAGGACTGTTTTTCTTTGAAACTGAACAAAGGTGTGTTAATGTTACAAGATGTTAATATAAGACAAAAAAAAAAAAACAAAAAAACAAAAAACCATCATGCTAAGTGAAAGAAATCAGACACAAAGTACTACACTGTGTATGATTCCATTTATTTAATAAGCAAATATAAATCAATTTATAAAGATGAAATTAGATTAGTGGTTATGTAGGGCTGTGGAAGGATAGAGGGATTGAGAGGTGACTGCTAAAGGGAGTGGAGTTTTTCTTTTTGGAGTAATGAAATTGTTGTAAAATTTTTTTGGTGATGAATGCACAACATTGTAATTATACTAAAAGCCATTGATTATACACTTTGGATAGATCGTATGGCATATAAATATATCTCAATAAAACTGCTCTAAAATAAATAAATAAATGTGCAAGAATAGCCAGAAATAGCAGCTATGTATAGCAGGGGAAGCAGAGAGAGATTGAGAGGTGATGAATATGAATTTTTGTATGTTTGTTTTTTATTTATTATTATTATTGTTTTTGAAATAAAGAATATGGTCTAATAATGGTTGAAGTGATAAATGCACAACTATGTAATTATACCAAATACCATTGATTGTACACTTTGGATGGATTGTATGCTTTACTACTATGTATTAATAAAATTGATCTGTTAAAAAAAAAAAAAAAAAAAAAGAAGACACTGGGTGAGCATAAAGAACAATTTGAAAGCCTCAAAGAAAAGTAACAAAGCTTATGGGAATGAAGGCCGATGGATGAGTTTAAAAATACTTCCAAGGCATATAACAGCAGATTTGAAATGGCAGAAGAATAAATAAGTGAAATTGAGGACAGAACATCTGAACTTGAACAGACAGGAGAACAGACAGAAAAAAGAATGGAAAAAGTTGAACAGGGTCTCAGGGAATTGAATGACAACATGAAATGCATGAACATATGCATTATAGGTGTCTCAGAAGGAGAACAGGAAAGGGGCAGAAAGAATATTTGAGGAAATAATGACCCAAAACATCCCAACCCTTATGACAGACATAAATACCAATATCCAAGAAGGACAACTCGCCCCAAACAGAATGAATCTGAATAAACCAACTCTGAGGCACCTATTATTCAGAATGACAAATATCAGAGATAAAGAGAGGGTTCTGAAAGCAACAAGAGAAAATCAATGCATTACATACAAGGGAATCTCAATAAGACTAAGTGCCCATCTCTCATCAGAAACTATGGAGGAGAGAAGGCAGTGGTGGGATGTATTTAAGCTACTGAAAGAGAAAAACCAACAGCCATGAACTCTTTATCTGACAAGACTGTCCTTCAAAAATAAGAGTGAGTTTAAAGTCTTCACAGACAAACAAAAACTGAAAGTCTATGTTACCAAAAATCCAGATTTACAAGAGATACTAAAGGGAGTACTACAGCCTGAAAGGAAAAGACAAGGGCAAGAGACTTAGAGAAGACTGAAGAAATGAAGATTATTAGTAATGGTAACTTAAAGGGTAAAAAGATAGACAATAGTAAGATATGACAATGAAAAGTCAAAGGATAAAATGGACAAAGTAAGTAATGTCTTCTCAGTAATAACATTGAATGTTAATAGATTGAACTCCCCAATCAAAAGACATAGACTGATAGAATGGATGGAAAAATATGAGCTGTCTATATGAGGTCTACAAGGGACACACCTCAGATGTAAGGACACAATAAAGTTGAAAGTGAAAGGTTGGAAAAAGATATTCCACACAAACAGTAACCAAAAAAGATCTGGAGTAATGATACTAATATTGGACAAAATAGATTTTAAATGCAAAATTGTTATAAGAGATGAAGAAGCTCATTATATATTAATAAAAGGAGCAATTCACTAAGAACAAATAACTATAATAAATATTTATGCACCTAACCTGGGTGTCCCAAAATACATGAAGCACACACTGGCAAAACTGAAGGGGAAATAGATGTCTCACAATAATAGTTGGAAACCTCAACACACCACTCTCAGCATTTGATGGAACATCTGGACAGAGGATAAATAAGGAAAGAGAGAGCTTGAATAATATGATACAGTAATATGATAATGACCTAACAGACATTTATAGAGCATTACACCCCAAAAGAACAGGATATACATTCTTCTCAAGTGTTCGTGAATCCCTCTCCAGGATAGACCATATATTGGGTCACAAGACAGGTCTCAATAAATTTAAAAATATTGAAATTATACAAAGCACTTTCTCCGATCATAATGCAATGAAGTTAGAAATCAATAATGGACAGAAAAGGGAAAATTCACAAATATATGGAGATTAAACAACACACTCAGATAATCAGTGGGTCAAAGAAGAAATTGAAAGAGAAATTAGCAAATATCTCAAGACGAATGAAAACAAAAACACAACATATCAAAACCTATGGGATGCAGCAAAGGCAGTGTTGAGAGGGAAATTTACAGCCCTTTGTGATTACATTAAAAAGGAAGTAGGAGCAAATATTGAAGTCCTAACTGCACACCTGGAGGAACTAGAGAAAGAATAGCAAACTAATCTCAAACCAAGCTGAAGGAAAGAAATAATAAAGATCAGAGCAAAAATAATGAAATTGAGAACAAACAACAAAACAATAGAGAGAATCAACAAAATGAAATTTTGGTTCTTCTAGATGAGTAACAAAATCGACAAACCCTTAGCCAGCCTGACAAAGAGAAAAAGAGAGAAGATGCAAATAAATAAAACCAGATAGGAGAGGGGGGACATTACCACTGACCTGGCAGAAATAAGAGAGATCATAAGAGGACACTATGAACAACTGTACAACAAACTAGATATTGTAGACGAAATGGACAAACACATGCACAACCTACACTGACCCTAGAAGAAATAGAAGACCTCAACAAACCAATCATGAGTAAAGAGATTGAAACAGTCATCAAAAACATCCCAAAAATGAAAAGCCCAGGTCCAGATGGCTTCACGGGTGAATTCTACTAATCATTCAAAGATAATCTCATACCAATCCTGCTCTTTCAAAAAACTGAACAGGCAATAATGCTACCAAACTCATTCCATGATGCCAATATCTCCTTAATACTAAAACCAGGTAAAGATACTATGAAGAAAGAAAATTACAGACCAATTTCTCTAATCAATATAGATGAAAAAATCCTCAACAAAATACTTCCAAACTGAATTCAAAAGCATATTAAAATAATTATACACCATGATCAACTGGGTTTTATCCCAGGTATGCAAGGTTGGTTCAACACAAAAAATCAATCAGTGTAATACAATACATTAATATATTGAAGAAAGAAAAAAAATCACATGATTATCTTGATTGGTGCATAAAAGGCATTTGACAAAATACAGATTCTTTCCTGATTAAAAAAACATTCCAAAAGATAGGAATAGAAGGAAACTTTCCCAACATGGTAAATTGCATATATGAAAAACCCACATTGTACTCAACAGTGAAAGAATGCAAGCTTTCCCACTGAGACAGGAAATAAAATAAAGATGCCCACTGTCACCACTGATATTCAATATTGTGCTAGAAGTTCTAGCTAGAAGGTCACAATTCCTGAAGAAAAAAGGTGTTTTCTAATGATGCAGAAATTAAGAAATTGCCTATTAGCTCTACCCAGGAGATTGGCTGTGAGGAAAACAGCCAATTATTCAAAGATACTGTAGCATCCTATTCCCTGAACAGTAAGTCTGAAGCATATGAGAGAAAGCTAGAAAATACCATGGCATACCAATAGGACTTCAAAAGAATGGGTGTTTCTGGAAATGGACTCTTTCTCAAATCAGCAAACAAAAAGATAGAAAATCCAAGGTTAGAAAACACTGCGGCGGAGCGGAGCAAAACGTGGCCACCCAGGTGCTCGGTCAGGCAGCTATGAGGTGTCCATCATAAGCTCCAGAGAGTTCTCTTCCTCAGAAACCAACTGATGAGTGGGCAAACAACCTACTATCCAAGCTGCCATCGACCTCACAGCGGGGGCCACAGGGGCCACAGCATGCATTGCTGACTGGGCAGCCATTTGACACGATGAAAGTGGAGATTCAGGCATTCCCTGACTCACCAACTGCTGCCTCAAGACCTACTCCCAGGTGGGCTTCCAGGGCTTCTACAAGGGGACCAGGCCGGCACTAATCACCATCGCCGAGAACGCCGTCCTCTTCATGTGCTATGGCTTCTGCCAGCAGGTCTTGAGGAAGGTGGTTGGACTGGACAAGCAGGCAAAGCTGAGTGACCTACAGAATGCCACTGCTGGTTCCTTCGCCTCTGCCTTTGCTGTGCTGGTGCTGTTCCACTGAGCTGGTGAAGTGCCGCCTACAGACCATGTACGAAATGGACACATGGAGAAAGATGGTGGAAAGCCATAATACAGTTTGGTCTTCGGGAAGAGCATCCTTAGAAAGGATGGCCGCTTGGGCTTCTACCATGGTCTCTCTAGCACTTTACTTTGAGAAGTACCAGGCTGTTTCTTCTTCCTTGGTGGCTATGAATTGAGCTGATCATTTTTTGCCTGGGGGAGATCAAAAGATGAACTAGGCCCTGTCCCTTTGATGGACAGGGTGGAATATGCTGGTTGTATACCCAGTGGATTGTATCAAATCCAGAATTCAGGTTCTTTCCATGGTTGGAAAACAGGCAGCATTTATCGGAACCTTTCTAAGTGTTGTTAAAAATTGAAGGAATAACAGCCTTATATTCTGAACTAAAGCTAGCTATGATTTGTGCATTCCCTGCCAATGAGGCAGTTTTTGGCCTCTGAATACAGCAGGAAGTTGATGATGAGCCAGTTGGAAGCAGGCTGAAGTATCCTGGCAAACCTGGATACAAGTGCGTATGTTTAGGGACTACAGTTCATTTTAGGGTTTCACAAAGTTCAAGACCAATGTGGAAATATTTTGGCTTCATGAGAATTTTATGTTTTTTTTCTTCCCTTCTAAATCTTAAACTTTATGGAAGGACTTCTATTTTATATCACATAAATTCTTCCCATAATTGTACTGAAATAGAAAAGTTGTTGCTTTTGTCCTTGTTGGAATATATACGCTGAGCCAGTGGTCCTAAGCACCTTCTCTGAAAGATCTAATACAGGTATATCAGGGCTTTTACATAAACCGTAGATTTTCATGCAGTTTGAATGGTTATGTGTTGAGTGAAACACATAATTTGGTTCTATGTTTAGCCTCAGATATCACAGAAAAACCCAGCCTTGACCATGTTCTTAGATGGTTAATGATTGCTTAACCTGTGTAAGATGTAGATTCTCTTTTAAAGTGTGCTTAACATGTGCACTTTACTAAACAAAGTTTTAAAAAAGTTTTTAAGTGGAGCTTGAGAACCAAAATATCCATCTATATATTTTTAGGAGGGGAATATACCTGTTTTCTGGTGTGGCTTCCATATTCTTGAGTTAAAGTTTTGGAGTAGGCATCCTGGATTTTCCCAAGATGCTCCACTCTTACCTCAAATAGTGCCAATTCAATTCCCAAGTGGGATCATATTCCTTACTCTCAGTATATTGTTAGGTATATCCCAGAGGGTCAGGGCTTTGGGAAGCAGCTTGGCCTTTCCTGTGTCAACTTCCCCTCTTCCCTGTCCAAAAGAACTTCTGCTCTGCTGGGTTTTAAACTGAGGAAGGTGTGGAGGGGAAGGGCTGTGCTGCCACGCTTCGATGGAAATCCAGAGGCTGACAGCAGCTCTTAGCTTCTGGTTTCTGGGTCCTGGCCTGGATAGGATTCCTATTGGCCCATCTAGGAACTGTTGATCCACCTTGTACCATTCACTGTCCTCTGCCTCTACCAATCAGAAACCTTCCAGGGAACAGAGAGTGCCAAAACCTTCCAGAGAAGCCTTTGTTCCCTATTAAGATATTGAGTGACAGTACTTGTGGGTGAAGTCCTCTCCTCTCAGACAGTACTAAATAGAACTTAGTGCTTCTACTAGGCAGTGAGTAATGTCAGGGTTAACTCATCCTGAAGTCTAACTTAAGGTCCATAGCTCCTTGCCATGATTTAAAAGTGCTGGAGCCTTCTAAAATTAGGTACTGGAAGTCAGTGAATTTTAATGGTGATAATATATAGGGCATGACTATAAAGTAATGAAAGCAAATTTATTAAGCTTTCCTATATGTATGTATATATGCACCGACACCAAACCTCCACATTTCATGTCACAGACTTGGGGATGGGTAGCTGTTCTTTGAGTCGTTCTTGTTACCACTTCAGCAAGCCTCATCATTCCATGATGCTCCAAAACCAGCAGGGTCTCTCTCAATAAAAAGTGTTCTTAACAGCCAGTACTGCTGAAAGCAAGCAGGCCAACGATGTCAATATTGGCCATACCACATGTCTCACTGTCAGCTTGTCTCAGTCCTCCCGTTTCCCTAAACTTCTTGCTCTCCTGTGAGACTTCTTTGGTAGCTACAGCCACAGTGACAGAGGCAAGGGGTTCAGGGAAGCGAGCTCCTGTGGACGTGTGGACATGCCAAGTGGACATCCGGGAGGACCTGTTCAGCCTGGTGTTTGAAGTACTCCAGGGCTCTAGGCTGGCCTTCCATTTGCTTTCTCTCTGAAAGAAAACAGTTTTCTACTTTACTTTTCTCTCCACACTCAAAGGCCAGTAGCTACGGGGTGCCGCTTCATCCAAGCCACATGAATTACAACAGAATAGAAAATGGACTGGCTCCCAGCAGAAAGCGGGTAGCTCCGAGGGCACAGTGCCCTGCCCAGGCCCGTGGCAAGTGTCAGCCTGTTGTCAGCAGAACTTTTCCTCCCAGATTGGCTATTGAAGACTTAACTAGGTATCTTAAATAGAAATAATTTCAAGCGAGTGAGTGGGAGAGGGGAATGAGTGGAAGGGAGTTAAGTCCAGAGAATTTTTTTCATTCAATTTGCTTAATTCATGTTTAATATTGGGGTACAATTTGTACCATTTCAGATCTTTACTTCAGACAAAAATATGGTCACTTGAAATATTGTGTTTAAAGGAATTTGGGCATTCTTTCATTAAATCATTTACCTAATTAAAAAAAAAAAAAAAGAAAAGACTTCTGTGGTAGACTTACTTGATGACACTTCTATTCTTGATGACTTCTTTAAGAGTCAAGGAAACTGTCCCATACAACTGCCAAAGAAAGTTCTTTCAGGGTCCATGGAAAAGGCAAAACAGAGCAAAAGATTTTTGGGACATATTGAATGAGCAGAATGATGTCAGTCTTAGTAAACTCACTGACTTGGCAGTGATAGAAATGTTATGTGAAAAAGCACCCCTTGCTAGATCCTCCAAAAGGAAAGAAGAGCTAGAAACTCCTCTTTGGAAATCAAATGAGAAATTTCTGTGGGAAAAGTTTATCTCAGGTGAAAGAGATGAAAACAAAAACACAAGTACACCGAGTAATACATAAACGTACAAATGAATTACTATGCCAACACTGGATTTCACACTAATTATATTACCATGAACTCAGTTGTCAACACATATTTCTATTAAACTCTTGCTCTAGGCCTTTTTTTTTTTTTTAAGTCTAAAAACATTATTGTGTGTTTGTTTTCCTTGCTGTCTAATATAATCTTTACAAGATTATGATTGTATTATGGTATAAACTTGTTATGAAATGGAAAAGATGCTAGATTTGTAATCAGAGGACCCAGGGCATCTTTTATTGTGTAATTATTTTATCTTAAATAAGTCACTTTCCCTTGGCATGCCTCGGTTTCCTAATATAAAAGATAAGAGGTTTAGATCATCATGAATGTTCTTCCAGTTTAAAAAAATTTGGTTCTCTCTCCCAGATTCCATTAAGTCATAGGCCAAATCGTGTCCAGCCCCCAAATCAGGTCTACATTGCTATGTTTCTTACGTATCTTTCTTACTAGTATTTGGAAAATCATTAAATTAGGTATTTTCCTTATCCCTCAGTATTATTTCTACTATTATTAAATTATTTTAGAAAAAAGTCATAACTGTTACTGGCTATATGATACTATGTTATAGCAATTTTTTTTTTTTTTTTTTTTTTTGAGGTACCGGGGCCAGGGATTGAACCTGGGACCACATATGTGAGAAGCTGAGCCACACTGGCTCCCCTGAGTTGGTTTTTTTTTTTTTTAAAGAATTTATTTATTTACTTTATCCATTTTAAACCCCCCCTTCCCCATTTGCTGTTTTGTGTCCATTTGCTGGGCAATTCTCCGTGTCTGTTTCCCGCCATCTCTTCTCATCCTCCTCCTCCAGTCTTCACCAGGATTCGATCCTGGAGACCTCCGATGTAGGAGAGAGGTATCCTGCTGCCTGCGCCACCTCAGCTCCTGGCTTCTGGAGCTTTTTCGGAGCATTCGTCTTGTCTCTCCCCTGTTATGTCATCATTCTGCTGCATGGCTCCCGGGGCCCGACAGCTCAGCGTCACACAGAGCCTGGCAGCCCATGCGCCTTCTATATACATTTATTTTATTTTACCGGGAGGTCCCGGGGATCGAACCCAGGTCCCTCCATATGGCAGACAGACGCCCAACCATTTGAGCCACATCCGCCCCCCCCCCTGAGTTGGTTTTTACATTTGTTTTTTTTGTTTTTAGGAGGCACTGGGAACTGAACCCAGGACCTCCCATGTGGGAAGTAGGTGCTCAACCACTTGAGCCACATCCGCTCCCCTGTTATAGTAATTTTATAACAGCTTAAAGTCAAAGGGTGAATGTGTGAGATATGACACTAAATTAATATGATCATTAGCCACAGAATACCAATGCCTCCATTTTGTATGTAATTATTACGATTTAATCAATATAAAAAAAGTATTTCTTAAATATGAAGAAATGAGTATAGGTTTGATTTTATTTGGAACTGTTATATTGTTGAATATTGATTTATATAATATGGAATATGCTCATTATTGAATCCCTTTATTTAGAAACACTCATTCAGCCCCTGTGTGTACTATGCTAGGAGCTCGAGATTTACAGGTGAGGCACTGCTACATGTGAAAGAAAGGCAGCTGTGTCTGCAAAGCCCCCAGCATTGTGCCTGGCACGTTGTGGGGGACCTAAGGCTTTAGCTGACTCTCATTCACATGGGCTGTTGTAAATTTGCCTCAACTGAGCAAGCAGGACTATGATGGGAGGAAGCATCCAACCCGAAAATGACAGAGAACCAGGAACTGAGGGATCATGATGATTGTGTTGATGGAGGAGGACCTTTAGAGTATACCCAGAATGTGGAACTATTGCTCAGAAATGGTAAAAAAAAAAAATTCTCAAGGGACTGAATGGCCAAGTAAATTGTTCCTCTATGGCAGTTTTGCCCTTAGAGGAATGTGACTATCAATAAGAAATGCATTTTATATCATGACCCAGTACACATGTATGCATACATATTTATGACTGAAATAAAATGTTTAGAAATGAAAAAAAAAAGAAGTTCCAGCTAGAGCAATTAGGCAAGTCAAAGAAATAAAAGGTACCCAAATAGGAAAGGAAGAAGTAAAATTTTGCTATTAGCTGATGATATGATCCTGTATCTAGAAAATCCTGAAAAATCTACAACAATGCTCCTAGAACTAATAGACAAGTTCAGCAAAGTGATGGGATACAAGATTAATATGCAAAAATCAGCAGCATTTCTATATATTATTAATGAAACAATCTGAGGAGGAAGTGAGGGAAAAAATTCCATTTACAACAGTGACCAAAAGAATAAAATATTTAGAAATAAACTTAACCAAGGACATAAAGCACCTATTTTCAGAAAACTACAAAACATTGCTAAAAGAAACCAAAGAAGACCTAAATAAATGGAAGGACATTCTGCATTCATGAATTGGAAGACTAAATATCATTAAGATGCCAATTCTGGGAGCAGATGTGACTCAAGCAGTTGAGCATCAGCCTCCCACATGGGAGGTCCCAGGTTCAGTTCCTGGTGCTCCCTAAAGAAAAAACAGACAGACAAAGAGCAGACAACAAGCAAAAACAATGAACAGATGAGCTCAAACAATGAGCAAAAACACAATGAGCAAACAGACTACAGAGCCATCTGGGGAGGGGTGGGTAAGATGTCAATTCTACCTAAACTGATTTATAGATTCAACGCCTTCCCAATAAAAATTCCAGCAGTGTTTTTATACAGAAATGGAAAAGCCAGTTATCAAATTTATTTGGAAGGGTAAGGGGCCCTGAATAGCCAAGAATGTCTTAAGAAAGAAGAACAAAGTGAGAGGACTCTCACTTCCTGACTTCAAAGCATATTACTTACCTATAGTGGTAAAAAACCAGCATGGTACTGGCATAAACATAGACATTTTGACCAATGGAACTGAATCAAGAATTAAGAAATAGACTCTCACATCTATGGCCAAATGATTTTTGACAAGGTTGCCAAGCTCACCCAACTGGGTCAGAACAGTCTACTCAACAAATGGTGTTGAGAACTAGATATCCCATCCAAAAGAAATAAAGAGAACCTCTACCTCACATCCTATACAAAAATTAATTCAAAATGAATCAAGGACCTAAATATAAAAGCTGCAACCATAAAACGAGAAGAAAATGTAGGGAAACATCTTAAAGATCTTGTTGTAGGAGGTAGTTTCTTAAACTTTCCACCCAAAGCACAAGCAATGAGTTAAAAAATAGATAAATGGGATCTCCTCAAAATTAAATACTTTTGATCTTCAAAAGACTTTGTCAAGAAAGTAAAAAGGCAGCCTACTCGATGGGAGAAAATATTTGGAAACCACATATCTGATAAGTGTTTGATTTCCATGTTACATAAAGAGATCATACAACTCAACCATTAAAAGTAAAACAACCCAATTTAAAAATGGGCAAAAGACTTGAATAGATATTTCTCCAAAGAGAAAATAAAAATGACCAAAAACATAAAAAATGTTCAACATCACTAGCTCTTAGGGAAATACAGATCAAAATTACAATGAGATATCACTTCACACCTTATAGAATGGCCATTATTTAAAAACAGAAAACTACAAGTGCTGGAGAGGATATGGAGAAAGAGGAACACTCCATCACTGTTGGTAGAAATGTAGAATAGTGTAGTCTCTGCGGAAGACAGTTTGGCAGTTCCTCAGGAAGCTAAATATAGCACTGCCATATGAGCCAGCAGTCCTGCTACTAGGAATATATTCAGAAGAACTGAAAGCAAGGATGCAAATTGATATTTGCACACCAAAGTTCATAGCAGCATTATTCACAATCGCTAAAATACAGAAACAACCTGTGTCCATTAACCAATGAATGGATAAACAAAATTTGGTATATACATACAATGGAATACTATTCAGCTGTAAGAAGTAATTAACCTTCAGGACTGTGGCAGTTTGAGATTATTTATGAATCCCAAAAAGAAAAAGATTATGTTTGTAAACTGATCTATTCTGGCTATGATACTCTTTGATTATATTGGATTCAGTTGAAGGGCCCTTGATTAAATTACCTGTTAAAATTAGGGCTTTGATTTGACCATGTCAGTAAGGTGTGACTCAGGTTGAGTCCCCACTTCCTTGGTGGGCCTATATAAATGGACAGTCACTCAAGAAGACACACTGGAAGAGAGAGCGCTCTGTCATATTTGATCCTGGAGCCCTGGGGAGAGCTAGACCATTTGCGTGATAGCCTTAAGCTGACCTTGGGAAGACAGCTGAGTCTGATATAGGATGCCCTGAGAGATAAATCCTAACCAGGAGAGAGAGGACTGGAAGCCCAGAGGGAAAGGAGAGACCAGGTAGAGATCAGTGAGCATCTTGTTTCAACACATAGCAACTGACTTTGGTGAGAAAGCAACCTTGAGTTGGACTCTTTAGGACCTTGTAAGATTTTATCCCACATAAATACCCTATAAAAGCCAACAGATTTCTGGTACTTTGATCAACACCTCTTTGGGAGACTAATACAAAGACATTATGTTGAATGAAGTAAGCCAGACACAAAAGGAAAAATATTGTATGGTCTCACTAATATAAAGTAAATTCTATGAATAAACTTATGGAAATAAACTCTAGAGAATAGGTTACTAGGAGATAGATTCTGGGTTAAGAATGGGAGCTGATGCTTAATGTATGTAAAATTTTTAATAAGATTTATTATAAAAGTGTGGAAATCAATAGAATTGATGGTAACACTTTTTGGTGAGTATAACTAACACTGTGATATATAAATGTGATTTGGGCTGAAAGGGGTAGTCTAGGTACATAAATGTCAATTGAAAAGAAGATAGAGGATAATCTAGCAACTATGTAACAGTAATTTTGGTGGTGGATGAAGATTGTGGTTTATAGTACAAATATAAGAATGTTCTTTTACCAAGTGTTAAGAATTTGGTGATCCACAGGAAAAGTACAACTAATATAACTGTAGCAGTTTGATATGGTTTATGAATTCCAAAAGTAGATATTGGAATGTGTTTGTAAACTGGTCTGTTCCTCTGGGCATATTAGATTTTATTAGATTCAGAGGTTTCACTTTTACTTTATTAAATCAAGATCAGGGCTTTTATTTGACCATGTCATTAGGGCATGCAGGGTTGAGTCCCCATGCCCTTGGTGGGAATAAAACAGACTCTCACACGGAAGTAAACACACAGAGAAGGAGAACACAGAGAGTTTAGTTTTGGATGCTGGAGCCCCAGGGAGAGAGCCAAACCATTTGCCTGATAGTTTGCAGCTGAAGAGACCAGAGCCCTGAAGAGCTGAGAAAGCCCAGAAAGAAATGAGCCCCAAGGAGAGAGACAAGCCTTCTGCTAACCTACAGCTGATAAAAGAAGGACCTGGGACCACGAAGCCTTAGGAGGAAGAGGAAGGCTGAACACACGCAGAGACCAGCAGCCATCTTGCTTCAACACATGGCAAATGACTTTGGATGAGAAAGTACCTCTTATGGTACCTTAAGTTGCACTCTTTAGAGTCTTCTGACTGTAAGTTTCTACCCCAGATAAATACCCTTTATAAAAGCCAACAAAATTGTGGTACTTTGCATCAGCACCCTTTGGATGACTAATACAGTAACTTACGGATGATGTAGTTGACAGTAATATTGTAATAAGGGAAATGTAAATCAGAGCCACAATGAGACATATTTCACATGCCACATGCACTTGAATGGCTAGTTTAAAAAAACAACAACACAGAAAATAACAATTCTTGTACAGGATGTGGAGAAATAGTAACACTCAAACATTTTTCTTGGGAATATAAAATGGTACAGCTGCTGTGGAAGATAGTTTGGCAGTTTCTCAGTAAGTTAAGTTTAGAATTACCATATGACCCAGGAATCCTATCACTCAGAATAGACCCAAAAGTATTGAAGCAGAGACTCGAACAAATGTTTGCACACTGATGTTCATAGCAGCATTAGTCACAATTGCCAAAAGATGGAAGCAACCCAAGTGTCCATCAACTGATTAATGGATAAACAATGGAATATTACCTAGTGGTAGATACTTCTGATACATTCAACAACATGGGTGAACCTTGAAGACATCATTTTGAGTGAAACAGGCCAGACACGAAAGAATAAATATTATATGATCTCACTGATATGAAATAATTAGGATAGGCAAATTCATAGAGTCAGAAACTAGATAAAGGTTACCAGGGGCCAGGGTGGGGATAAGGAATGGGGAATTAATGCTTAATTGGTACAGAATTTCTGTGTGGTGTGATGGAAAAATTTTGTTAAGCGATAGTGTTGATAGTAGCATGACATTGTGAATGTAATTAACACCACTGAATCATATATTTGAATGTGGTTAAAATAGGAAATCTTAGATTGTATATATATTTCTAGAATAATCCTCAAGAATTATACAGTAGCTAGAGGTATAGAACTGCAATTAAATGAATAATGTTCACTCAACAAATATTTATTAAAAATCTACATATGTCAGGCACTGTTCTACATGCTGAAGGAATAGCCATGAACAAAAGCAACAACAGTTCCTGCCCTTGTGGAGCTTACTTTCTTGTGAGGGAGAAAGACAACATGCACAACATACAAAATAAATAGGAAAAATGTATGTTAGATAGTGATTAGCAGGGCTGCCTCTAAGAGGGTATGGGAGCCCAGGGCTACTCAATTAGTTGAGCCCCATACCCAAGCTACTTGAAAGGGCACTGCCCCAACCTCACTTTTCATAGGACACTTAAGATAACATTAAAGGAAAAAAAAAAAAGAATTGAATTTTAACGATAGCAAGAAAAGAGAGTAAGGTACAACTATCCCGAATCCAGAGCATAGGATGGTTGCAGGTGCCTAACCAAGAACAAGGGAGAAAAATAAAATGGGGAAGTACAATTGAACATGCTTGTGATGCGAGAGTGTGTATGGGAAGGTGGGGAGTAAGGGGACATGATAATTTTAGGTAGTGAGATCAGGGAAGATCTCACTGAAAAGGAGATTTTGAGTAAAGATCTAAAGTAAAGAAAGAAACTAGCTGTAAAGATAGCTGAGGGAAAAGTGCTCCCGGAAGAGGAAATAGCAAACACAAAGGCTTAAGTCACTCAGTACACACAGCACAAAGGCTGTCAGGAGAGAATGGCAGGTGGAGAAAAGGCCAAATGAGGGAGAACAAGGAAGTCAGCTGAAAAACTAAAAAACCCTACAAATAAACTTAGAAAAAAAAAATAGAGCTATGTAATATAATGTCTGTTACTTAAAACTTGAAGGTTTTTTTCATTAGAGTAGTTGTATGTTTACAGAAAAACCATGCAGAAAGTACAGAGTTCTCAGATACCCCCCAGTTTTCCCTTTTATTAACATTATATATTAATGTTTCTTAACATTAACATTAGTGTGATACCTTAGTTACAATTGAAGAAACATTATTATAATTATATTGTTAACTACAGTACAGCGTTTACAATTAAGGTTCATTTTTTGTATTATACAGTTCTCTTTTGGTAACACATACAACCTAATATCAATCATTTTAGCTGCTGTCAAGTATACATTTCAGTGTTGAATATATTCACAATGTTGTGCTATCGTCAACATCCATTACCAAAACTTTTCCATCACTCCAAACAGAAACTCTGTACCAATTAAACATTATTTGAAGTACCTATAAAAATGAGTTTTAAAGCCCAGGAAAATGAAGGTTAAAGGATGCTATTTTCAAATATTACTACTGATCATTTGTTCTCTACATCCACTGAAGATAGGAGTAGAGCAAAAAGACCTAGAGATGATTCACTTTGCTTTTGCCAGAGATCAATCAGATGACCTCTGGAGATCCCTTTCAGCATTCTGGAAGCCTTAACACAGTGTTTTTTAGACAAAGAATTATTGACATTTCGGTTTAGGAACGAGGCAAAAAGAAAATCCTCAACATTTTATTTTATTGAACATGAACACAATTGCTCTAAGTCACCTTCTTTTTCAAAACCCTTAAATGGCTCCAGTGTTACAAGAAATTATCTGAAAGCTTTACCCAGCATTAAAGGCCCTCTGTGTTCTGGCTACAATGTACAGTTTTAGTCTTAGTCTTTGCTCCAGCTGGACTGATACACTCATCATTCCTCAAACATGTCTTAGGAAGGTCTACTCATCTTTACATCTTTGATTACCCTGCTCTTGCTCTCGAAATGTCTTTACTACTCTTCTCCACTTATCTAAAATCTCCCTTTCCAAGTGTAAATTTGTGTGACAATTTTTGGTAAGCAATTCATCTAGAAGTACCAAGAAACTTAAAACTGTTTCTAATTTTGACTGAATCATTCTCTTCTGTGAATCTGTTCTAGAGATATCATCCGAAGGGCAGGCAAAGATTTATGCACAAGGATGTCCTCTGTAGCATTATTTATTTTTATTTTTTCTATTATGAAGAATTTCAAGCATATATAAAAGTAGAGAGACTAGTACAATGAACCTCCATTAATCCATCACCCCAGATTTAGCAATTATTGCCATATTTGATTCAACTAACACTTTTTCCTTTAAAAAGTCTTTGCTTAAGTATTTTAAAGCAAATTCTAGATATCGTGTAATTTTACACTTACATAATTCCATATGCATTTCTGAAAAATATGGGCATTTTCTTACATGAGCTTAAATGCCAGTATCACCTCTAACAAAATGAACAGTAATGCCCAGGACTTCCAGGAAGATGGTAGACTAGAAAGACAGAGGACTCTCTTTTCCTCCAGAAAAATAGCTAGAGTAAGGCTGAAACAGTTTGGAAAAAGATCTTCTAGGGTTTAGAACACCAGGCGAAGGCTGGATACCGCCCAGGGGAGAGAGGGACAAAGGAGGGGAATTGCCATTACAGAACTGAGAGTTGAAACCAGCAGCTGCTGCTGCCAGCACCCTCCCCCACACTAAAGATATGTTAGAACCCTCAGGCCTCTGGGCCTGAAGCTTATATAGACATAGGGGGCTCCAGGGATCCACCACCCCAGGAAAGGGGAGAGAGAGGGACACAGCCTAAAGCTGACCCAGCTTCTGACGCAAAAATTTGGTCTGCTGTGTCCCACCAACCCTTCTAGGCCGGGTGGGACTACCCTGTGGTTTTCCCTGGGAGCCCGCACAAGACTGGATTCACAGGACTGGAGAAATCTGACCCTCTCAATATTCCTCTCTCCTAGCAGGGACTGATTGTTGAGGATGCGCCTCCTCAGGAAAGGGGAGAGAGATGGACACAGTCTAAGGCTGACTCAGCCTTCGACTCACAAATTTGGTCTGCTGTGTCCCAGGAGCCCTTCCAGGCCTGGTGGGGCTGCATCATTGTTTGCCTTGGGAGCCGGCAAGGGGCTAAAGATATAAGACCCTCCCAATCTCCTTCTCTACTAACCAAGACTGATTGTTGAGGACTCAAAGGGGCATGGAAATATTTCCTACACTGGAAAAGGGAGGGGGGCTGCAGGCAAAGGCTGGAGAACTGTCTCTGGGAAAGTTTGAATTACGAGGCTCCTAGCCTCCAGACAGGAAGCGCTATCACATTGATCCAGTCTGTGTTGAAAGAAATACACTCTGACCAGGCATTGAACTGAGACATGCCAAAGAGCACCATCTGCTGGTACACCAAGGATGTGTATGTGAGAAAATTAAAAATAAGTAAAAAGGCTTTTTCCAGCCTTTGTAGCTTCCCTCCCCAAGGCCCTAGGAAGCAGGTCTGCAACCAATTACTGGGTCCAGAGCCCAGTTTTGAGCAAGCAGCAGGGACAATCCTAACAATCCAGGTCAAGCCCAGAATAAAAAAAAGAAGTGGTGGGGTCGGATGTGGCTCAACTGGTTGGGCATCCGTCTCCCATATGGAGGGACCCGGGTTCAATCCCCAGGACCTCCCGGTAAAAAACAAACAGAAAAAAATAAAATAAAATAAAGAAGTGGTAACACACAGCCTCCCACCACTAAATCCCTACAAAAGAGAAAGAAATTGAGTATCTGAGTAAACTACATTCTAATCAGATGCCTAGACATCAGCAAAAAATTATGGATCATACTAATAAAATGGAATACATGGCCCAGGAAAAGGAATACACCAAAGGCCCATAAGAGACTCAGGATTTGAGAGAATTAGTGAGATGTGCACAAATGTCCAAAATCAAATTAATGAGGTAAAAAATATGACAAAAGAGGTAAATGACATCAAGAAGGAGCAAGTGCAAAGAATAATCTGAAATCCTGAACAGAAAAGTTAAGAGACTCATGGGAATGAAAGACAAAATAGGTGCGATCAAAAACACATTGGTGGGAGGTGTGGGAGGTGGGCAACATGGGAATCCCAGTGGGTTCCGTGTAATATTTTAGGTAATCTAAGCACCTCTTAAAATATATGTGTATATATATATATAAATAACATTTTTGTAAGCAAATACACATATATGCATATATATTTATATATCATTTTGCAAATGTTTGTATGTATTGTGAGAATTTTGATTTTTACCCATAAAAAAAAAAAAAAAAAAAAACACATTGGAGGGCGGGCCCAGCCCTCTGTGCCCGGATCGCAGGAGTGCGGGGTGGCGCACTGGCCGGACCTCTGAACAGGGCACCACTGGCCGGACCGCCGAGGGCTGCGTGCCTGGAAGCGGCCCAGTAGCGGCTGCTGGGGCCACGACTGTCTTGGTGCTGGGCCTATGTACGCGCACTCTTCTGCCACCGAGCCGGCTTCTGGGAACTTGGCAGACTCAGATTAGGGGCACACACCAACGAGCTTCATTGCTGTCCTTCTGGGAACTCATTCCCATGAGAGCAGAACCTCAACGAAAGAAGAAGGTAAATCCTAAAAAAGAGCAAGCAGCAAGAGACCGTTTGAAAAAGAGGATCCGACGACTGGAAAAAGCTAGCCAAGAGCTAATTCTCATCGAAGATTTTATCACACCCATGAAATTCTTGGATAAAGCAAGGCAGCAGCCTCAGGTGGAGCCTTCCTTTGAGGAAGATGAGAGGAGAGCTCTGCTTATGAAGTGGTCCCTGTACAAGAAGCAAGAGTATGAGATGGAGAGGGAGGCCATCCAGTCCATGCTCAAGGCCCAGCAGGAAGCACTGCAGGAATTGCAACTCGAGTCTCCAGAGCTCCACGCGGAGGCCATCAAGCGGGATCCTAGCTTGCTCCCCTTTGAGAAGCAAGGGCCAGCTTACACACCGCCAATCCCTAATTACCAGCCCCCTGAAGGCAAGTACAATGACATCACCAAGGTGTATGCACAGATGGAGTTCAAAAGGTAGGACTGCAGGCAGTCCTCAGGACGAGCTTCCCTTGAGAGCCAGGATGACCAGAGTAATCTACTTTGCAGAGTAGGGCAGGCTGTTAATAAATTTTAATGAAAAGTAAAAAAAAAAAAAAAAAAAAACCACATTAGAGAGGACTTCCGGTAAGATGGCAGACTAGTAAGACACGGGAATCTCTTCTCCAGAAAAATAGCTAGAGGACATGCTGAAACAGCCCCAAAAAAGATCTTCTAGGGTTGAGGACAGCAGGAGAAGGCTGCACACCTCCCAGAGGAGAGAGGGACAGAAGAGGGAAATCGCAATGACAGAAACGTGAGTTGGAAGTAGCAGCTTCTGCTGCTGCCCGCATCCTCCCCCCCACATTTTAGAATTCTCGGGCCTCTGGGCCTGCAACCACAGACAAAAGGGGCTCCAGGGATCTACCACTCCCAGAAATGGGAGAGAGAGGGACACAGCCTTAGGCTGACTCAGGTTCTGACCTGTAAATTTGGGCTACGGAGCCCCACAGACCCTTCCACAAGGCGGTTTGCCCTGGGAGCCTATGAAGGACTGGAGATTCCGACTCTCGCAACCTCCCTCTCTTCTAGCCTGGACTAATTGTTGAGGACTCCACAGGAGAGGGGAGAGAGAGCCTGGGGCTGACCCTGCTTTTGACTCCCAGGTTTGGTCTGCCCTGTCCCGAGAGCCCTTCCAGGCTGGGTGGGGCTGCGCCATTGTTTGCCTTGGAGCCTGCAAGGGGCTAAAGATATTACAAACCTCCCAGTCTCCTCCTCTACTAACAGGCACTGATTGTTGAGGATTCAGAAGGGAGTGGAAATATTTCCTAGCTGTAAAAAGGGGGGTGCTACGAGAGAAGTCTGGAGAACTGTCTCACAGAAAGTTTGATTTACAAGGCTCTTAGCCCCCAGACAGGAAGCTCTATCACATTGATCACAACAAATTCACTCCGATCAGGCATTGAATTGAGAGCTGCCAAAGAGCGCCATCTCATGGCAGACCAAGGAAGTGCAAATAAGAAAATTAATAAGTAGGAGAGGCTTTTCCTGGCCTCTATAGCCTCCCTACCCAAGTTCCTAGGAAATGTCTCTACAACCAATTATTGGGTTCAGTGCCCAGTTTTAAGCAACCAGCAAAACAATCCTAACAATCAAGGTTGAGCCAAAAATCAAAGAGCTGTGGTAACTCACAGCCTCCTGCCACTAAAACCCCATAAAAGAGAAAGAGATAGAGCATCTAAGTAAAATACAACCTAACCAGATGCTTAAACACCAGCAAAAAAATACGAACCATACTAAGAAAATAGAAGACATGGCCCAAGAAAAGGAATACAGCAAAGTCCCAGAAGAGATGCAGAATTTGAGAGAACTAATCTGTGAGATGAGCACAAATTTCCCAAATCAAATAAATGAGATGAAAGACAATATAGTTAAAGAGATAAATGACTTCAATAAGACATTGAGCGAATGCAAAGAAGAACTTGAAATCCTGAACAGAAAAGTAACGGAGTTCATGGGAATGAAACACAATAGGTGAAATCAAAAACACATTTGAGGCATACAACAGCAGACTCGAAATGACAGAGGAAATAATAAGTGATACCAAAGACAGAGCAGCTAAAATTGAAGAGAGAAAGGAATAGAGAGAAAAAAGAATGGAAAAAATTGAGCAGGGGCTCAGAGAGTTGAATGACAACACAAAAGGCAAAAACATACATGTCATGGGAGTTCCAGAAGAAGAAGAGAAAGGAAAAGGGGCAGAAAGAGTATTTGAGGAAATAATAACTGAAAATTTCCCAACTCTCACGAAAGAAAGAAACTTACATGTCCAAGAAGCACACCATACCCCAATCAGAATAAATCCAAATAGACCTACGCCAAGACACATACTATTCAGAATCTCAAATGTAAAAGATAAAGAGATAATTCTCAGAGCAGCAAGAGAGAAGCAAATGATCACGTACAAAGGACATCCAGTAAGACTTTATGCAGATTTCTCTTCAGAAACCATAGAGGCGAGAAGACACTGGTATGATACAATTAGGAAACTGAAAGAGAAAAACTGCCAACCGAGAATTCTTTATCCAGCAAAACTGTCCTTCAAATATGAAGGTGAATATAAAGTATTCACAAACAAACAGAAACTAAGAGAGTTTGCAAAAAAGAATCCACCTTTGCAGGAAATATTAAAGGAAGCCTTAGAACCTGAAAGAAAAAGACAGGAGAGAGCTGCTTGGAGGAGAGTATAGAAGAAAGAAAAGCAGAAAGGATAACCAAGAGAGTAAAAAGAGAGACAAAAACAAGATGACATATGAAAACCAAAGAATAAAATGGAGGAAATAAATAGTGCATTTTCAGTAATATCATTGAATGTGAATGGATTAAATTCCCCAATCAAAAGATACAGGCTGACAGAATGGATAAAAAAACATGAGCCATCCATATGCTGCTTACAAGAAACTCACCTCAGACCCAGGGATACAAACAGCGGAAAGTAAAAGGTTGCAAAAAGATACTCCATGCGAATAGTAAACAGAAAAGAGCAGGGTAGCTATACTAATATCAGACAAAACAGACTTCAAATGCAAAAAAGTGATAAGAGATGCGGAAGGCCATTATATATTAATAAAGGGACGATCCTCCAGGAAGATATAAACAGTCATAATTATCTATGCACCCAACCAGGGTGTCCCAAAATATATGAGACAAACGCTGGCAAAACTGAAGGGAGAAATAGACATTTCTACAATAATCATTGGAGACCTCAACACCCCTCTCACATCATTAGATAGAACAACTAGACAGAAGATCAACAAGGAAACAGAAAACTTGAACAATATGATAAACAAGTTAGACCGAACAGGCATATACAGAATACTGCATCCAAACTCAGCAGGGTTACATTCTTCTCAAGTGCCCATGGATCTTTCTCCAGGATAGACCACATGTTAGGTCACAATACAGCTCTCAATAAATATAAAAAGACTGAAATTATACAAAGCACCTTCTCAGATCATAATGGAATGAAACTAGAAATCAATAAGACAGGAAAAAAGTAAATTTGCAAATGTGTGGAGACTGAACAACACACTCCTAAGTATTCGGTGGGTCAAAGAAGAAATTGCAACTGAAATCAGTAAATATATTGAAACAAATGAAAATGGGAACACAACGTATCAAAACTTATAGGATAATCTACATAAGTTATAACAATGCTAACAACCAAAAAAA
>JAKSZT010053883.1:49530907-49554957 GCA_026826555.1 Tolypeutes matacus
AGAAGGCAATTACCAAATTCATCTGGAAGGGTAAGTGCACCCGAATAACTAAAAGCATTCTAAAAAAGAAGAGCAATGTGGGAGGAATTTCACTGCCTGACCTTGAAACATATTACAAAGCTACAGTGGTCAAAACAGCATGGTCCTGGCATAAAGATAGACACATTGATCAGTGGAATAGAATTGAGAATCCAGAAATATACCCTCACCTATACAGTCAACTGGTTTTTGACAAACCTACCAAGCCCATGCTGATGGGAAAAAACAGTCTCTTTAACAAATGGTGTTGGGAGAACTGGATATCTATAACCAAAAGAATGAAAGAGGACCCCTATCTCACCACCTATACAAGAATCAACTCAAAATGGATCAAAGATCTAAATATAAAAGCCAGGACCATAAAACTACTAGAAGAAAATGTAGGGAAACATCTTCAAGACCTTGTAGTAGGTGGTGCTTTCTTGGACCCTTACACCCAAAGCATGTGCAACAAAAGAAAAAAAAGATAAATGGGACCTCCTCAAAATTAAACACTTTCGCACCTCATAGGACTTTGTCAAAAGGGTGAAAAGGCAGCCAACTCAATGGGAAAAAATATTTGGAAATCACATATCTGATAAGGGTTTAATATCCAGGATATATAAAGAGATGTTACAACTCAACAATAAAAAGAGAAATTACCCAATTAAAAAATGGGCTAAAGACTTGAATAGACATTTCTCTGAAGAAGAAATACAAATGGCAAAAAAACACATGAAGAAATGTTCAACATCACTCATGATTAGGGAAATGCAAATCAAAACTACAATGATATCATTTCACACCTATCAGAATAGCCACTTTTAAAAAGACAGAGAACTACAAGTGTTGGAGAGGATGTGGAGTGATAGGAACACTTCTTCACTGTTGGTGGGAATGCAGGATGGTACAACCACTATGGAGGACTGCTTGGCAGTTCCTAAAGAAGTTGAATATAGACTTGCCACATGACCCTGCAATACCACTACTGGGTATATACCCAGAAGAACTGAAAGCAGCGACATGAACAGACATCTGTACACCGATGTTCATAGCGACATTATTTACCATTGCCAAAATTTGGAAACAACCCAGGCGTCCTTCAACAGAGGAATGGATAAACAAACTGTGGTTTATTCACACGATGGAATATTATGCAGCTGTAAGAAGAAATGAAGTCATAAAGCATATGGCAACATGGATGAAACTGGAGGACATTATGTTGAGTGAAGCAAGCCAGACACAAAAGGACAAATACTATATGAATGCATTACTATGAATCAAATATATTGTGTAACATATTGTTTGATTAAAAAAAAAATTATATGTATCCATTAAAAAACTAAGAAACAAACAAACAGGTGAATTAAAAAGAAAGAAAAACAGGTGAATTTTAAGTATGTAAATCCTACCTCAATAAAGCTGATTTTAAAAAGAAAAAAAAAAGTTATGAGATACAGAAAGCCATTACATATAAATAAAAGGGAGAATTCACCACTATGATATAACAGTCATAAACATCTATGCCCCTAACCAGGGTGCCCCAAAATACATGAGACAAACTCTGGCAAAACTGAAGAGAGAAACAGACATCTCTACAATAATCATTAGAGACTGTGGCAGTTTGATGTAATTATGAATTCCAAAAATATAATTGAATCATGCTTGTAAACTGATCTGTTAATCTGGGCATGATTACGTTAGGATTAGGGCGTTGAGCCCCACCCCTTGGTGGGTGGGGAATTGAATATAAAAGGCAAGGCAAAGGAAAGTTGAAGTAGTCTTTCGAGAAGCAGCTTTGATGTGGGAAAGAAGAGAAGAGAAGCAAGCTGTTCACCTGATCATCTACAGCTGACCTTGTGGAGGAAACAGGAGCTAAGCCCGGAGAGAAACGCAGCCCCGGGAAAAGAGGAACCCCAGAAGCCTGACCCCTGGCAAACGCCGGCAACTGTCTTGCTCTAACATGTGGCAATGGACTGTAGTGAGAGAAGAAACTTAATGCTTTATGGCCTGGTATCTGTGGACTTCTACCCCAAATAAATAGCCTTTATAAAGACCAACCCATTTTTGGTATTTCACATTAGCACCCCTTTGGCTGACTAATACAGAGATTTTAACACCTTACTCACATCATTAGATAAAAGAACTACACAGAAGATCAACAAGGAAACAGAGAACTTGAACAATATGATAAACAAGTTAGACCTAACAGACATACAGAATGCTTCAACCAAGTGGGTTATACATTTTTCTCAAGTGCCTATGAATCTTTCTCCAGGATAGACCACATGTTAGGGCACAATGCAGATCTCAATAAATATAAAAAGACTGAAATTATACAAAGCACCTTCTCAGATCATAATGGAATGAAACAGGAAATCAATAATAGGAAAAAAGTAAACCCGCAAATGTGTGGAGGCTGACAACACACTCCTAAATAATCAGTGGGTCAAAAAAGAAATTGCAAGTGAAATCACTAAATATATTGAGACAAATGAAAATGAGAACACAACTTATCAAAACTTATGGGATACACTGAAGGCAGTCTTGAGTGGGAAATTTATAGACCTAAATGCCTATATTAAAAAAGAAGAAAGAGCTAAACTCAAAGCTTTAAGTGAACAACTAGAGAACTAGAAAAAGAACAGCAAACTAATCCCAAAACAAGCAAAAGGAAAGAAATAATAAAAATTAGAGAGGGTCTAAGTCCGGGTAGCCGAAGAGTGTGGTAGGTAACGGTCGTCAGTGCAAGGGTCATTTCGTCGCTGGGAAGGGACGGCCCTCGCCCGTGGTGATGGTGGTTAGCAAGATGAACAAAGATGCGCAGATGAGAGCAGCAATTAACCAAACGTTGAAAGAAACTGGAGAAAGAGAACACCTCAAAGAGTTGCTGAGAGCTAAATTAATTGAATGTGACTGGAAGGATCAATTGAAGGCACACTGTAAAGAGGTAATTAAAGAAAAAGGACTAGAACATGTTACTGTTGATGACTTGGTGGCTGAAATCACACCAAAAGCAGAGCTCTGGTACCTGACAGTGTAAAGAAGGAACTCCTACAAAGAATAAGAACATTCCTTGCTCAGCATACCAGCCTTTAAGATTGAATTAGATCATGTTGTTCTGTGGTTTTATTTCTGAAAGTGAAACTTGCCATAAATTAGAAATCAATTTCCCCAAATAAAATCCCTTTTTATATGACGGTATACAGTTTTCGGTAATGATGTATAAATTATATTGATTTTTTCCCCTAAATGTGTTATTTTAATATATATCTCATGAATGAAAAAAAAAAATAGAGCAGAAATAAATGAAATTGAGAACAACAACAACAACAACAAAAAACAATAGAAAATCAAGAAAACCAAAAGCTGGTTCTTTGAGATCAATAAAATTGACAACCCCCTAGCTAGACTAACAAAGGAAAATAGAGAGAAGACACAAATAAATACAATCAGAAATGAAGGGGAGAGATTACTACTGACCCCACAGAAATAAAAAGGATCATAAGAGGATATTATGAGAAACTTTATGCCAACAAACTAAACAACCTAGATGAAATGCACAAATTCCTAGATGCATAAACAACCTACTAACGCTATAGGAAATACAAGAACTTAACAAACCAGCCACATTTAAAGAGATTGAATCTGTCATCAAAAATCTCCCAACAGGGAAGCGGCTGTGGCTCAATCAGTAAAGGCTCCCGTTTACCATATGGGAGGCCCCGGGTTCGGTTCCCGGGGCCTCCTGGTGAAGGCAAGCCTGCCCGCACGGCGTGGTTAGCTGACCCAGCAAGCACAAGCAGCAAGGGGGGGATAAATGAATAAATAAATAAAATCTTAAAAAAAAAAAAAAAAAATCTCCCAACAAAGAAAAGTCCAGGACCAGACGGCTTCACAGGTGAATTCTACCAAGCATTTCAAAAAGAATTAACAACAATACTGTTTAAACTCTTCTAAAAAATTGAAGAGGAAGGAAAACTACCCAACATATTTTATGAAGCCAACATCACCTTAATACCAAAGCCAGATAAAGATACTATAAGAAAAGACAATTATAGACCAATATCTCTAATGAACATAGATGCAAAAATTCTCAACAAAATACTTGCTAATAGAATCCATCAGCATATCAAAAGAATTATAAATCACGACCAACTGGGATTTATTCCTGGTATGAAAGCCTGGTTGGACATACGAAAATCAATTAATGTAATACTTTACATTAAAAAATTGATGATTAAAACATCTTGATCAATGGAGAAAAGGCATTCGACAAATCCAGCATCCTTTTTTGATAAAAAACACTGAAATAATAGGAATAGAAGAAAAATTCCTCAATATGATAAAGGGCATATATGAAAAACCCATAGCCAACATTGTACGCAATGGGGAAAGGTTCAAAGCTTTCCCTCTAAGATCCGGAACAAGACAAGGATGCCCACTGTCACCATTATTATTCAATATTGTAATAGAAGTTCTAGCTAGAGCAATTAGACAAGAAAAAAATTTAAAGGCATCCAAAATGGAAAAGAGGAAGAAAAACTCTCACTGTTTGCAGATGACATGATCCTGTATTTAGAAAATTCTGAAGTATCCATGACAAAACTACTTGAGCTAATAAATGAGTTCAACAAAATGGCAGTATACAAGATCAACATGCAATAATCAGTTATGTTTTTGTACACTAGTACTGAGCAATCTGAGGAGGAAATCAGGGGGAACATTCCATTTACAATAGCAATGAAAAGACTCAAATACCTAGGAATTAATTTAAGAAGTACAGGACCTATATGCAGAAAACTACAAAACAATGCTAAAAGAAATTTTAAAAAGATCTAAACAAATGGAAAGGCATTCTGTGTTCATGGATTGGAAGAATAAATATCGTGAAGATGCCAATCCTACCCAAACTGATTTATAGATTCAATGCAATACCAATCAAAATCCCAACAGCTAACTTTACAGAATTAGAGAAGGCAATTACCAAATTCATCTGGAAGGGTAAGTGCACCCGAATAGCCAAAAGCATTCTAAAAAAGAAGAGCAATGTGGGAGGAATTTCACTGCCTGACCTTGAAACATGTTACAAAGCTACAGTGGTCAAAACAGCATGGTACTGGCATAAAGATAGACATATCGATCAGTGGAATAGAATTGAGAATCCAGAAATATACCCTCACCTATACAGTCAACTGTTTTTTGACAAACCTACCAAGTCCATGTTAATGGGACAAAACAGTCTCTTCAACAAATGGTGCTGGGAGAACTGGATATCTATAAACAAAAGAATCAAAGAGGACCCTATCTCACTCCCTACACAAGAATCAACTCAAAATGGATCAAAGACCTAATAATAAAGCCAGGACCATAAAACTACTAGAAGAAAATGTAGGGAAACATCTTCAAGACCTTGTGATAGGTGGGGGTATCTTAAACCTTACACCCAAAACACACACAACAAAAGAAAAAAGAGAAATGGGACCTTCTCAAAATTAAACACTTTTGCACCTCTCAGGACTTTGTCAAAAGGGTGAAGAGGCAGCCGACTCAATGGGAGAAAATATTTGGAAATCACATATCCGATAAGGGTTTATAATCTATGATATATAAAGAGATGTTACAAGTTAACAGTAAAAAGACAAACGACCCAATTAAAAATGGGTGAAAGACTTGAATAGACATTTGTCCAAAGAAGAAATACAAATGGCAAAACAAACGAACAAACAAAAAAACACATGAAAAAATGCTCAACCTCACTAATGATTAGGGAAATGCAAATAAAAAGTACAGTGAAATATAATTTCACACCTATCAGAATGGCCACTATTAAAAAGACAGAGAACTACAAGTGTTGGAGAGGATGTGATGAGATAGAAACACATATTCACTGTTGGTGGGAATATAGAATTGTATAGCCACTGTGAAGTACTGTTTGGCAGTCCTTAAAGAAGTTGCATATAGACTTGCCACATGACCCTGCAATACCACTACTGGGTACATATCCAGAAGAACTGAGAGCAGTGATACAAACAGACATCTGTGCACCAATGTTCATAGTGGCATTATTCACATTTGCCAAAAGATGGAAAGAACCCATGTGTCCATCAACTGGTGAATGGATAAACAAACTGTTGTGTATTCACATGAGGGAATATTATGAAGCTGTAAAAAGAAATGATATTGTAAAGCATATGACAACATGGATGAACTTGGAGGACATTATGTTGAGTGAAGCAAGCCCAGACACAAAAGGATAAATACTGTATGATTACGTTACTATGATCTGAATATATTGTGCAATATATTGTATGACTCAAGAAAATTTTATATGTATCCAGTACATTTAATTGAGAAATGTGTTTTTATTCAACTGTTTTCTTTTTGTTTTTAATTATTGTTTATATTTTCAATTATTAAATGTACAAAATAAAGTTTTTTTAAAAAGCACCCAGTTTATAAGTATATTTCTCCAATTACTTAAAATTGTCTTTTCTCAGTTTGTGCAAATCAACATCCAAACATGATCCACATACGGCATGAGGTTGTTTGGGCTCTTAGATCTCTTTGAATGTAGAGTGATTTCCCCTTCCTTAATTAAGTAGCATGTTTCATGCCACTGACTTATTGAAGAAACCAGGTCACTTGTCCTGTAGTATGAGCCACATTCTAGAGTTGTCTGTGTATCAGTCAGAATAGGATAGGCTATGCTGTGGTAATAAGCAACTCCAAAATCTCATTGGCTTAAAACAACAAATATTTATTTCTCATTCCTGCTACATGTCCATTTTAGATTGCCTGGCAGATCTACCTCTTATCATCATTCTCACTCCAAACCAGACTGATGAAGCAGCTACTAGTAGAACATTGCTGGTCTTTGTGGCTGAGGAAGAAAAGAACTATGAGGGGTCTTATGTAGGTAATTAAATGCTCAGCCTAGAAGTCAATTATTCTCCATCTCATTAGACAGAACTGGTCACATGGCCCTACCCAAACATAAGAGGTCAGGAAGTGTATCTTACCATGTGTAAGGAAGGCACAGAGCTGGACCTTTCAATGAGTTGCATTAACAGCTACTACATAGTCTGCTTCCTTGTGGTGTCATTTAACTTGTTCCTCTAGCCAGTGAATTTTCTAAAAATGGAAGTTGGCTCTAGAGCTTGATTAGATTCAGGTAGAATATTTTTGGAAAGAGTACTTCATAGGTAAGTCATTATACTTTATATTGCATCACCTCAGGGGCATAGTGTTTTTATTGTAATAGATTGTAGCAGTAATAGCCCTCATTTATTCATATCTCTTTATATCTGTGCCTTGTATCCTCCCAGCCTGACTCTGTGCTTCACCATGTGACATGATTTAGTAAACAGGACAATAGCAAATATGATGCAAGCAGAGACTCAAAATTTTGCACTTTGGAGCTTTCTGTCTCTTGCAACTTTTTAGAACACTAAGACTATCATCTGAAGAGACTGAGAAGGCCTACTGGAGGAAGAAAGGTCACTTCAAGCAAAAATGAATAGTCCTAGCTGAGGCCAACTAGACCAACCAACCTGCAAACCATAAGACATGTAAGTAAAGTCATCCTAGACCAGTGGTTCTTAACTTGTTTGGTTCCATGGACCTCTCTGCCAGTCAGATTAAAACCACAGACCCCTTACTAAGTCCACACTATACTGTGTATTATTTAATAGATATATCACACCCACACCAACACACCCCCACAAGAATAATGTTTTTTTTTAATTTAAATTCTAGCTCAAGGACCCCTTGTTAAGAACCCCTGTCCTAGACTATCTAGCCTCAGCTGATCTGCCAGCCACACAGAGATCAGCCAAGCAGAAATAGACCAGAAAAACTTTGAGCAGACCTATGGAATGATGTTTGACATCAATGTGCAACATCCATGTTAAACAATGTGAACAAATGAAATTGTTGTTTTAACTCAGTAAGTTTTGGGTTGGTTTGTAACATGGCAAAAGCTAACTGATACAACACTGGTTAATCCACTTTTAGTAGATCAGTACTAATCTACTATTAGTACAGCCTGATCCCATCATTGTAAAGTTCCTCCATCTACCTTTCAATTAAGATTTCACCCATTGATGATTGTTGCCTATATTAATTTTTAATTTCACCTAAGTTGATGACTTACTAATTCTATTGTTCTTTCCACATGTATAGGCAGGATTTCTTCTCTAAATAACTTTCTTTCACTCATTATGGTTATTTAGTTATTCTCAAGAATAGTTTGTATATGATAGAGACCTAATTCTTTCCCTTTAATTGCAAATTTTCAGAGGAGAAATTTTAATTTAATTACTTCCAATAAAGTCCAATGAGGGTTTTGTTTTGTTCTTTTAATTTTTTTCTCACTTTCTCTCATATCAAAAGGAATTTATATTTTTAAAAATGTATTTCAATCAACTAATACATATTTTTTCTACTCAACTTGCCCCATCTTGGGCCAAGAAGACTGCCTTCATGTTGACTTCAGTATCATTTTTTTCTTTTGGCTTTAACAACAAGCATTTATTTTCTCACAGTTTTGATGTCTAGAAGTCCAACATCAAAGGCTTGACAAGCCATGCTTTCTCCCCAAAGTTGTAGTGTTCTGGTGCTGGCTTGCTGCAATCACTGTCGTTCTTGGCTTGCATCTCTGCATCCATCACACAATCTCCTGTGGCTTTCTATGACTTCTGGCCTCTTTGTCTTCTGGTTTCTTCCAGTTTTTAGTTTCTACAGACTGTGTCTAAATTTCCTCTCTTTATAAAACCTCCAGTAATATGAATTAAGACCCACCCTCATTCAATTTGGCCTTAACTAATAGTATGTTTAAAAGGTCCTATTTACAAATGGTTTCATGCCCACAAGGATGTGGATTAAGATTAAGAGCATGTCTTTTGTTGGGGTACATGATTCAATCTATCATACGCAGTATCTGAAATTGAAGATAAAGTAGTTGTGGAAGGGCCACCTGATAGGATTTGTGTTTCTCATTGAAGGGAAGTAGCTAAGTTGCCACAGTCTGATGGAAAGCAAGAGGAGGATAAATGCTCTGACTGAGCCCTACTCCTTCCTGGTCTCTGGCTAGTGTCCATCATTGGATGAATCCAACTGAAGACCAGAGTTACAGTATGAGAGCCTATGGAAACAATCCATGTCATTTAGCTTTCTAGGAAGAGAGAAAGATGGAATGTGAATCTGAGTCAGAGGATAGGGGAGGAAATAGAAATGTTCCAGCACATTTACCCTTATAGAGACAGGGATAAGGACTAGACCTGGAGTAGTGACTATTATTTGAAAGAACACATCAGTGAATTTTTGAATATGCAAAGACAGATTTGCAAATAGGTGCTGGACAGATAATTCTTTCTGTAATAAAATGGAAGAAAATATTTAAAGTCATTGGTACAAAGAGTAAAAGTTATTGTTCTATTCTGTATCCTTTTGTCCTGACCCACTGGTCTTTCCTTTCTGACACACCCAAATTCCCTGGGCCCACCTAGTGTATTTCTTGTCCCAGACTTGGAATCAGTTATTCTGTCAAAGAGCTTTGGTTCCAATTAATGGGAAAGGTGATTAGAGACTATAATCTGGGTAGTTGATGTGTACACTGCTATTGGGATGTCATTGCTTCTAGACCTTTTCAGTGGACAGAACTAAGAAATATGTATTCTTTTATTTTTTTTTATTTTTATTTTTTATTTATTTATTTTTATTTTTTAATTTTACCGGGAGGTCCCGGGGATCGAACCCAGGTCCCTCCATATGGCAGATGGACACCCAACCATTTGAGCCACATCCGCCCCCCTATGTATTTTTTTTTTTTTTAAAGATTTTATTTATTTATTTATTCATTTATCCCCCCCTTGCTGCTTGTGCTCGCTGGGTCAGCTAACTGTGCCGTGTGGGCGGGCTTGCCTTCGCCAGGAGGCCCCGGGAACCGAACCCGGGGCCTCCCATATGGTAAACGGGAGCCCTACTGATTGAGCCACAGCCGCTTCCCCCCTATGTATTCTTAAAAACAACTAAAGAGAATTTACATTGGTTATTTCCTATTAAAATTAAACATACAGGAATTTACTTAATTTCTTTGAATTTATTCTTTTTTCATTAAAAATGTATTGAAGTATGTCATTCATACATGAACATATATAAACAATAAATGTAGGGAAGCGGCTGTGGCTCAATCAGTAGGGCTCCCGTTTGCCATATGGGAGGCCCCGGGTTTGGTTCCTGGGGCCTCCTGGTGAGGGCAAGCCCGCCCGCACGGCGTGGTTAGCTGACCCAGCGAGCACAAGCAGCAAGGGGGGGATAAATGAATAAATAAAATAAAATCTTTAAAAAAACAAAAACAAAAAAAAAACAATAAATGTATAGTAAAAGTTGTGAACTTACAAAACAAACATGCATAACATCATACAGGGCTCCTATATATCACCCCACCACCAATACCTTGCGTTGTTGTAAGACATTTGTCACAAATTATGAAAGAGCATCATCAAAGTATTATTACTAACTATAGTCCACATCTTACATTTGGTGTATTTTCCCCCCAACATCCCATATTTTTGTTGTTGCTCATAAACCATACAATTTATCTAAAATGTACAATCAATGGCATTTGGTATAATCACAGAGTGGTGCAATCATCATTTCAATCAATATTAGAGCATTTTCATTACTCAAAAAAAAAAAGAGAAAGAAACAAAAAACAAATCACTATCATACCTATATGTTAGCACTATTAATTACAAATCCTATGATATTCATTTCTATTCATTTCCTAACATTTACAAACAACTTTTTACCAATTCTGCACAGATTAAACCTCAGCTTTCCATTCTCTAAAACACATTCTATTCTCTGTTGACTTATATTCTAGCTGTTAACTCCATGTATTTGCTAATTATATTTAGTTCATAATAGCAAAATCACGCAATATCGGTCTTTTTGTGCTTGACTTGCTTCACTCAACATAATGCCCTCCAGGCTCATTCATGTTGTCATATGCTTTATGACTTCATTTCTTCTTACAGCTGAATATTATTCCTTTGTGTATATACCACAGTTTGTTTGTCCATTCATTCATTGGTGGACACCTGGGTTGTTTCCATCTTTTGGCAATTGTGAATAATGTCACTATGAATATCAGTGTGTAGATGTCTGCTCATGTCACTGCTCTCAGATCTTCTGGGTATATACCTAGTAGTGGTATTGCAGGGTCACATGGCAGATCTGTATCTAACTTCCTTAGGAACAACCAAACAGACTTCCACAGTGGCTGTACCATTCTATATTCCCACCAACAGTAAATAAGCATTCTTATGTCTCCACATTCTCTCCAACACTTGTAGTTTTCTGGTTTTAATAGTGGCCATTCCAGTAGGTGTGGAATGATATCTCATTGTAGCTTTGATTTGCATTTCCCTAATAGCCAGTGATGTTGAACATATTTCATGTATTTTTGCCATTTGTATTTCTTCTTTAGAAAAATGTCTATTCAAGTATTTTGCCCATTTTAAAATCAGGCCATTTTTTAAAATGTTGTTTTGTAGCATCTCTTTATATATCATGGATATTAGACCCTTGTTGGATATGTGATTTCCAAATATTTTCTCCCATTGGGTAGTATGCCTTTTTACCCTCTTCACAAAGTCCTTTGAGTTGCAGAAGTGTTTAATTTTGAGGAGGTCTCATTTATCTTTTTTTTTTTTTTTCCCATTGCTTGTGCTTTGGGTGTAAGGTTTAAGAGACCCCCACCTACTACAAGGTCTTGTAGATGTTTTCCTACATTATCTTCCAGGAGTTTTATAGTTCTGGTTTTTATGTTTAGGTCTTTGACCCATTTTTGAGTTGATTCTTGTATAGAGAGTGAGATAGGGGTCCTCTTTCATTCTTTTGGTTATGGATATCCAGTTTTCCCAGCACCATTTGTTGCCCCAGAAAAGTGGACTTGGTAGGCTCATAAAAAAATCAGTCAACCATACAGGTGAGGGTCTATTTCTGAACTTTCATTTCGATTCCATTTATCAGTGTGTCTATCTTTATGCCAACACCATGCTGTTTTGACCACTGTCGCTTATAATACACTCCAAGGTCAGGAAATATGAGTCCTCCAACTACACTCTTCTTTTTTAGGATGTTTTTGGCTACTCAGGACCCCTTTCCTTTCCAAATAAATTTGATAATTGACTTTTCTATTTCTGTAAAGTAAGTCTTTTTTTGTTTTTGTTTTTTTTCCCCCAGATTTGGGATGACATTTTCTTTATTATAGATCTTAGCTGTGGCTGTTCCATTCAGAAATTAGAAAACATATTTTCATTAAGTTGGGGTTACCTTCCCTTCCCCCAGCTTAGGAATAATTTGAGAAAAGCTTAATTTATAAAAGTTATTATAAAATTGACTTTTCATTTATACATTTCTAATTTAACTGTTTATAACATTCAAAACTGTAGCATATTTTAAAAATAAAATTACATCTTTTAACATAACCATTTTTGCATATTAAAAATATTCTATGTATCTTGCCGTCAAAATTGTCTTTTGTTTGAGAAGTTGTCTACGCATTTAAGTAAAACCACTGTCAACTAATGTATCCATATTTCCAAAGTTAAGGTAATTATCAACCCAGTATCTTTAACTACTAATCTTACAAACTCAAAACTGCTATTCAAACCCATGTTCTAAAATCTGCATTATGGAATTGCTTTTTTAAAAAAATGAGAGTGGAAGTATAGAAGGGGGAATTGAATGTACAAGATATCAAAGTAAGTATAAAATATATATGGCTACATAAATACAAAAATACTCAAATCATCTTGACTTCAAGTGCAGATTTCCGCCTTCCTTAAATGTTATCAAAATCACAATAGGACAACTAAGTAACTTGTGTATGCAGACTCTGTACAGTACACATACTTATTCATACTAGGGCTCATCATAATCCATGATGACTATAATCAATTTATTTAATATATCCATTCACTGGAAGTGATCACAACAGGAAAGGCATTTCTTTCTTTTCTTTTATTCTTTTAAACAGGAATTTATCTTAAATTCCCTAAAATCAAAAGAAAAAAGTGGATTAACATTTCACTTAAAGATAATTCAGCATTACAAATTTTTAAAGTAATATAATAAATACTTTAAACCAAACACTGAACTGCATTAACAAACTACACTTAGCTAAATGAAAGTTTAGTTTTCTTAACAGGTGATAGCCAAAATCCAAACTGTTGAACAACCCTCAGAAAAGCTGTAATGTAAAACATTGAATTCAATTTAGATATCATCAATGTCTTCATCATCATCATCACCAATGTCATCAAACTGGATTTCGTCATCCTCTCCAGGTCCAAATGTATCTGTTTCATTGATTTTAGCATGCTTTGGAAGCTTGCCATATCATATGCCTTCAGACTTCTAGCTTCATCTGTATTGTATTTCAAAATTATATCAGCTTTGTTATCCTGACAGTCTCATAATCCAACCAATATAATGTCTGAGGTATTTATCCAAACCTTTTCCCCTCAATTTCCCTCTGATATGACATAACCTATTTACACCATCAAAACACATTGCTTTTAATCATCCATTTCCCAACATTTTGATTACCTGAGCATTCTCTTCTGCATCTTCTTTAAACATCAACTCTCTTTTTTTGGATTCATTCTCAATTTCACCTCTACATCTGTTTTAACCTCTCTTACCTTTATTCTTGGGCATCGCGGTGACTGGGAACTCGCAGCTTCACCAACTTCTCTTCGGATTGGGCAGTGGCAGCACGCTTCCGAGACTGAAAAGGGCGATGCCTGATATCTCACAGAATGAAGCAAATGTGGAAAGTCGGTTCAACAGTGCGAGTGAACAGACAGCAGCAAAATCGATTGTTGGCATTGTGTTGAATCTATAAATCAGTTTGGGTAAAAATGACATCCTTATTATGTTTAGACTTCCAATCCCTGAACACAGAATGTCCTTCCATTTGTTTAGGTCTTCTTTGATTTCTTTCAACAGTATTTTGTAGTTTTCTGAGTACAGATCCTTTACTTTCCTGGTTAAATTAATTCCTAGGTATTTGAGTCTTTTTGTTGCTATTGTAAATGGAATTTTTTTCTTGATTTCCTCCTCAGCTTGCTCATTACTAGTGTATAGAAACACAATTGATTTTTGATGTTGATCTTGGTATCCTGCCACTTTGCTGAACTCATTTATTAGCTCTAATAACTTTGTTGTAGATATTTCAGAATTTTCTAAATATAGGATCACATCATCTGTGAAAAGTGAGTTTTACTTCCTCTGTTCCAATTTGGGTGCGTTTTATTTCCTTGTCTTGTCTAATTGCTCTAGCTACAACTTCTAGCACAATGTTGAAAAACAATGGTGACAGTGGGCATCCTAGTCTTGTTCCTGATCTTAGAGAGAAGGCTTTCAATCTCTCCCCATTGAGTACGATGTTAGCTGTGGGATTTTCATATATGCCCTTTATTGTGTTGAGGAATTTTCCTTCCATACCTATCTTTTATATATATATACATTTTTTTTAATCAACAAAGGATGCTGGAATTTGTCATATTCCTTTTCTGCATCAGTTGAGATGATCATGTTTTTTTTTTTCCCCTTCGATTGGTTAATGTGGTTTATTACAATTAACTGATTTTCTTATGTTGAACCACCCTTGCATATCAGGAATAAATCCCATTTGGTCATGGTGTATAATTCTTTTTTATTTTATTTTTAAAGAAACTTTAGATTACATAAATGATACATAAAAAATATAGGTGGATTCCCATATATCCCACCTCCTTCTCCTCCCACAATTTTCCTCATTAACAACATCCTTCATTAGTATGGTATATTTGTTGCAATTGATAAACACACATTGATGTATTGCTACTAAGCATGGTTAATATTTTACATTTTGCACTGCACATTTTTATAGGTTTTGACAAAATGTACAATGGCCTGTATCCATCATTGCAATGTCATGTAGAACAATTCCAATGTCCCAAAAAATGCCTCATTTTACATATATTCTTCCCTCTCCCTCCCCTCAGTACCTCTGGTGACCACTGTCTTTTTATCAATGTTAGAAGATCTTCCATTGCTAAAATAATAATATCTACTTTAGTCCATAGTTGCATTCCCTCCTTATGTTTGTTCATTTCTCAATCTTAAGGATTTAGGATGGTGATGCCCACTCTGTTTCTGATTGAGAGGGGGCTTATATCTCATGGGACAGATGGATGGAACTGTCTTGCTTGCAGTTGTAGATACTGTTTTTTGGGATGGGCATTTTTCATCATCATTTTGTTAGTTGTCCTGTGTAAATCTGATGAACTGGACGGTAGGTACTGTTGGATTCTATTTGAAAGTATTAGGAATTTTTGCATCTATATTCATTAGAAAGATTGGTCTGTAATATTCTTTTCTTGTAATATCTTTATCTGGCTTTAGTATTACAGGGATGTTGGCTTCATAAAATGTGTTGGGTAATTTTCCCTCCTTTTCAGTTTTTTGGAAGAGTTTAAACAGGATTGGTATTAATTATTCTCAAAATGTTTGATAAAATTCACTTGTGAAGCCATCTGATCCTGATCCTGAACTTTTCTTTGTTGGAAGATTTTCTTTCAATGTCATATAACATTTATTTAAAACACACAGAAATACAAAACAAAATATTGTTGTACATATTCTAGGCATACATACTCTTGAATATAAATGTTTATCACAAAAGCTCGAAAAATACACAAAATAGGGTTAACAAGGTGTTGCCTTTAAGAAGGTTGAAGAGTAGAGCTAGTAGACAATGGAGAATGCAGCTTATCTGTAATAGTTCAATATTTTATATGGAGAAAGTACTCATGCATTATTATTTTTTTAAAGATTTATTTACTTTTATCCATTTTAACCCCCCCACACACCGTTTTTGCTGAGGTTGTTTGTTTTTTTGTGTCCATTTGCTGGGCAATTCTCTGTGTCTGTTTCCTGCCCTCTCTTCTCATACTTCTGTCTTTACCAGGATTCAATCCTGGGAACCTCCAATGTGGGAGAGAGGCATTCTGCCACCTGCGCCACCTTAGTTCCTGGTTTTTCAGTGCGTCTTGTCTTGGTTCTCCCTTGTCACTCTCCTGTTACATGATCATCTTACTGTGTGGCTCAGCGGGGCCTGGCACGCCTACGTGTGGGGGCCTGGTGGCATGCCCGTGCGCAGGGCCTGGGGTCTCGCCCGCTGACAGGGCCTGGCAGCCTGCACCTTCTATATTTTTCTTTTTTAAATTTTACTGGGAGGTCCTGGGGATTGAACCCAGGTCCCTCCATATGGGAGATGAACACCCAACCATTTGAGCCACATCAGCATCATTATTTTTAACATGAAAATAATTTTAACAAGTAATGCTGTTAACATTAGGTATTAATATATAATGATTTAAAGCACAGCTGACATTTTAACTTTCTTATTTTATTTTCCAATATTAAAAATTTTCTGGGGAGTGGATGTAGCTCAGTGGTCGAGTGCCTGCTTCCCATGTATGAGGTCCTGGGTTCAATTCCTGGTACCTCCTAATAAAAAGTTTTTCTTCAATAAGATCTTTTCAAAAATGGTAGAAATATGTTACATGATATATTTTTTTTAACTCTAAATTATAGTTTTATTTGTATTTAAAAATACATAGGAAATTCCGCATATTCCCCATGATCAAGCTTATTTTCAATGCAATCACTTCAATTTTGATGACATGGGTTGTTCTGACAAGTCCTTTTTCAAGCTGAACACCAAATGGGGAAACTCTTGTGGATTTCCTGCTGGCCCCTACTGCCAGTGATGTATGCTGCTTTCTTGCTAATGGTGGTGGAAGAGTTTCATCTGCCTTTTATGTTATATGATATTTTGATAGTGGAAAAGTGGATGGATATATATAGATAGAAAGAGAGAGACTTTTGGGGGGAAGAATTAGGCTCTGTATGTGATTTTCCTCCAAAGCCTCCATTTTCATGGAGAAAGGAGGTATTATAATGTTTCTGCATTTGAAAACTGCTCTTTTTCTTTTTTTAACAAATCAATTTTGATACATATTAATAAATACTAATAAAGCATAAATTCAACCAAAGTATACAATCAATGGTATTTGGTATAATCACATAGTTGTGCATTCATCACTTCAATCATTATTAAAGCATTTTCATTATTCCAATAATAATAATAATAACAAACAAAAAACAGACAAAAACTCATCACCTCTCAGTCTCTCGATGCTTCTCCTGGTGTACATAGCTGCTAGTCTGTTTCCATCTCTCTAGTTTATTTGTGTTTATATTTTGTAAATTTTATATATGCAATAGTATCCATATTTGTATTTTACATAAGGTTTCACTATGTTATGCAGTTCCATGCTGGAAGATTTTTGATGTCAGATTCAATCTCTTTACTTGTGATTGGTCTGTTGAGTTCCTGTATTTCTTGTAGGTTCCTGTATTTCAATGTTGGTTGTGCATTTCTAGATTGCGCATTTCATCTAGGTTGTTTAATTTGTTGGCATACAGTTTCTCATAATATCCTCTTTCGATCCTTTTTATTTCCATATGGTCAGTCGTAATGTCCCCCCTCATTTCTGATTTTAATAATTTGCATCTTCTTTTTTTCATGTTAGTGTAACTAGGGGTTTGTCGATTTTATTACCAATTTTACAGACCTCTCAGCTCAGAACCCAGATGCTAGAGGGAATGCATTCACTCTAATCCACCTGAGTGGACAGTTTAGAAGCAATGTCCTCAGGGCAGGCCAGGCCTCCTCCCAAACAAACTCTCAGAAGCTGTTCTCCTCCCTTGGCCAGCGGCACCCTCCCTCCCTCTTTGTCCTCAGCAACCAGCCTAGGGCGGGTGTTTGAGAAGGCAAATTATCTTTAGCTCCCTGCTGGCTCTCAGGGCAAACAAAGGCATGGCCCTACCCAGTCTGGAAGTGTGGGACCCTCCAAAGCAGCAGACCAATTTTGCTGGCCAAAATTTGAATTTGCTGTAGGCTATGTCTCTCCCTCTCCCCTTTCTTAGGGAAGAGGACCCCTGCAAACCCCTCAGTCCCCAGCCACCTACCTGGGCCAGAGGATCCGCTTCTCTTTGCTCAAAAGGTGGGGGGTTGGGCACCAGCAGCTACTGCTGCAGCTTTACTCACAGGATTTTTCCAGCCAGGCGAGACTCCTCTTTGCCCTCTCTCTTCTGGTTGGTGTCTAGGCTTCTCCTGGTTTCCTAAGTCCCAGAATAGCCCTCCAGACAGTCTCTGCCTGTCCTCTGAATTTATTCTTTTTTTTTTTTTTTTTAAAGATTTTATTTATTTATTCATTTATCCCCCCCTTGCTGCTTGTGCTCGCTGGGTCAGCCAACCACGCCATGCGGGCGGGCTTGCCTTCACCAGGAGGCCCCGGGAACCGAACCCGGGGCCTCCCATATGGTAAACGGGAGCCCTACTGATTGAGCCACAGCCACTTCCATGAATTTATTCTTGTATCTCTTTTCTCTTAAACTATTACTCTTCATTCGTAATCAGATTAAGGTAATTGCTTATTTGCATTATCCTACAACTAAAGGATATTAAAATAGTTTCAAAAGAAAGTAAATTACTCCCAATAATGAATTAAATGAAGCCAAAGATTTCCTTGCAGCTCTATTTATCATTCCACTAAGACTGCATAGACAAAATACTATATTCTAATGCCATTTTAAATAATCATCTTTTTGTGTTTATATTACCAGCTTGGACTAAAATTAGATTAACTCATTTCTGTGTTTTGTTATTATTGTTGTTTTTTCAATTTTTAAGGATAGTTTAAAATTTTTTTTTGGATATTGTTTTAGTTTCCTTGGCTGCTCAAGCAACTATCATGCAATGTATTGTCATAAACAATGGGAACTTATTAGCTCATGGTTTTGAGACTAGGAAAAAGTCCAAATCAAGGTGCCATCAAGGTGATGCTTTCTTCCTGAAGACTGGCATTCTGGGGCTCCGCTGTCATATGACAAGGCACATAGCAGCATCTCCTGACCTCTCTCTTCTCTTCTGGGTTCAATTATCTTCAGCTTCTTGCTTCCTATGGCTTTCTCTTTATCTATCTGAATTTTATTCTGCTCTTATAGGACTCCAGTAATAGGATTAAGACCCATCCTGGGCCACACCTTAACTGAAGTAACCTCATCAAATGGTCCTTCTTATACCGGTTTACATCCACAGGAATGGATTAAGTTTAAGAACATGTTTTTCTGGGGTACATACAACTCCAAACCACCACAGATATATTAGTTATGTTTCCAAAGTTAAAACTACATAATAAGGTATATTCAGAGAAGTCTTACTTCCATCCTTGTCTGTCCCACCCTGTTCTCTCCTTCCCCCACAGGAAATCATTTGTATTAGTTTTTTATTTATTCTTCCAGTGTTTCTTCTTTGCAAACATAAGAAAATGTGTATGTACATTCTTATCCATCCTCATCTTATACAAAAGATAGTAGTGTATATATAATTTCTGTACTTTCCTGTTTCACTGTTAACAATATCCTAGATCACTCCATATCAGTATACAGAGATCTTCCTTTTTTCCTTTTTATGACTGCTAATATTCTATTGTGAGGATATATGGATATTTGGGCAGTTTTTAATTTTTGCTATTATAAACAAGGGTGTAAATAATAATGTTGTACATTATTTTCTGTTTTTGCCTGTATAACTCTGGGTCAAATTCTTAGTATAGGAATTACTGGGTCAAAGGATAAATGCATATGTAATTTTATAGGCATTGTTATTTCCTTTTCATATGTGTATATGCCATTTGACATTCCCATCAGCAGTGGGAATTTACCATTGTTTATAAAGGTAAAAACATAGCAATAGCTAAATGCCCAATATTATAAGAATGGTTCAGTAAGTGATGGCATATCCTCATGATATAAAATTGCATAGTATAGCCAAAGAGGTATTTACAGAGAATTTTTATTAACAGAAAAAATGGTCATGATAAAATTTTAAGTGGGAAAAAACGTATCCAGGATTATATGTGTTGTTTACCAGAAGTCAAGGGTTAGCCTTAAGTCATTGACAAACTCTTAGGAAGTGTTGTCTAACCTGTTAAACCAGGTCAAGGTAAAACTTGTTTAGCTGAAGGGAAAAAATATAAAAATTCCCTGTGAATTGGGTTAAAGACTGGAGAGTCACAATCTGTAGTAGGTTAGAGCTGCAAGTAAACTTAAAGATCACTTAATCCAGTCTCCTCATTTTACAGATAAGGGAACTGAGGCCTGGAGAAAGAAGGTGACTTTCAGGGTCACAGTCAGTGGCAAATCCAAATGAGAACAAACAGCAATAGAAGTAAGACCATATAGCATGGTGTATAAGAGCTTAGGCTTTGGAGCCAGACACAGGATTTGAACCCTGGCTCCACAACCTCCTGTGTGGTCACTGTGTGACCCTGTAAAAGTTACCTAATTTCTCTAAATTTGAATTTCCTCATGTGAAAAATGAAAATCCAATAGCTGTTTACCACATAGGGTTGCTGTGAGGCTCAAAAAAAGACGATGCATGTAAAATGCTAGCTATTTGATACATAATAAACAATCAATTTTTATAGATATTAATGTTATTAAATATGCCAAAAATGTCAAAGAATGTCAATAATGGTTGTCTCTGAGAGGATTATGTGTTTTCTAATCCTTCTCTGAAGCCTTCAAATCAGAATAAAATAAAATGAAAAGAAATAGTAAAACAACATGTCTTACAGGGCTGAGCTCAAGTCCCATGACCTCAAAAAAACCTTCCCATAAGTACTTTCTCTCTCTGAACTTTTATACTGTTTACTGTCTACATTGCTTACTTAGCCCTTTGCATCAATCAATCAATAAATTAGAAAATGAATGCACTGAGACCTGAAGGGTACCATGTTAGATGCTGTGGGGACGTGATGTATTATCAGTTAAATTTTCATGTATACTAGTCACCTCCTTGATTATGCTGTATATCGAAGAGAGAGCTTCCTTATATCTTCCATGGTGCCAGCACCGCTGACTGATGAAACCAGAATTCCTTTGTGCAAATATTGAAGAGAAAATAAAAACTGAAACAGACTGATATAAATCCCTTTAATGAAGTATTTCAGTGACAACTTCATGTTTAAATAAATATATTGTTAAAATTCATGAAAGAACACTTTATTAGAATCACTAAGAAAAAGTTGAGACTGCTATTCCCTCTGCAGAAATGCTATGCACAGATGCAAAATGATCAAAGGCTGATATAATAATGAATCTCAAGTAAGTGGCGTAACCATCATGTGCCTGTAGGGAAAAATCAATATAAATCTTTTAGCAATCCTTGTTAACTGTTAACAAGGAGTTAGCAGAAGGAAGGAGTCTGATGCAACAGTATTATTCTAAATACATTCAGAATAGAATATTCAGAAGAGAAGCCAGCCATTATAATAGTACAGCCAAATATCAGCCTTAGTTTGATAAAAATTAGCAAGCGGTGCTAAAAATTGCCAACTGTCTTCCTGAAATATTTTTCATGATAAGGCTTCCTTTGGTTAATGATGCCTTAGAATATACTACCCTGAAACATGGTTATACATTTACATTTATATAATTTATTTGGAAACCAATTTAGCAATATGTATAAAGAGCTATACATATATTTATAACTTTGGAGCCAGTAATTTCATTCACTGAAATTTAATCTTAGAAGATTATCAAAAAGGTGATGGTGGTGGTAGGAGGAAATACTCGGAAGATGTCCCCTGTAGTATTACTTATGATGACGAGGGGGAAGGTAATCAACTTAAATATATATGTGAATAAGCAAATGTTATTTTAAAATTACAATTAAGAAGCTTATGATATAATAGTAAAATATAAAATGCAAAATTGCCCATACATTATTATTATAACAATGTGATGCATGTGGTTGACAACCAGAAGAAGATAAATATAATAAAAGCTTTGTAGCATGGTAATAAAATCATGAATGATTTCTAGCTTTCCCTTCCCTCTTATTATTTTCCAATTTTCTATAATGCTGTCCCCTTCTCTGAATCACATTGCATCCTAAAACAAAATACCAAAGAAGGCAGAGTCTTACTAGATATCTCTATAATCATAACCCATTAGGTAAAGATGGAGAAAAATAAGAAGACAAAATTCAGTGTAATTAGTCGTTTTTCTGCTTTCTCTTTTCTTCATTGGTTTCCCTAGTAATTGGGCAAATTTTGAGATAGAGAAGGGAATTAATTTAAAACTTCCTACACCTATATCCCACAAAACTCTTTTACAAATGAGGGAGGGATTAAGACATTCCCAGATAAAAGTTGAGGGAGTTCACACCACTAGATCGACCCTATAAGAAATGCTAAAGGGAGTTCTGCAGGTTGAAAGGAAAGGAAAATAGACAACAGATCAAAGCCCCATGGAGAAATAAAGATATCCAGAGAGGGTAATGACATGGGTAAATATAAATAACAATACAATTTTATTTTGGGGATGTAACTCCATTTTTTTTTTTTCTACAGGATCTAAAAGGCAAATGAATAAAATGTAATGATAAATCAGTTGGACCCATAACGTATAAACATGTAATTTTGGACAAGAACTACATTAAGGTGGGGCAAAGAGGGGTACAGGAACATAATATGTGTACACTATTGAAGTTAAGTTGGTATCAAAGCAAATGAGATTGTTATAGATTTAGGATGTTAAATTTAAGGCTCATGGTAACCACAAAAAAATATCAGAGAATATGCAAACCCATAGAGACAGAAAGTAGAGTATAGGTTATCAGGGGTGGGGGACAGGGGTAGGGGAGTTAACGCAAAATGAGTGTAGGGTTTCTGTTTGGAGTGAAGGCAAAGTTCTAGTAATGGATAGTGGTGAGGGTACTGCAACATTGTGAATGTGATTAATCCCACTGAGTGGTATGCTTGGGAGGGGTTAATATTATATATATGGGAAAGTATATGTTGTATATGTTTCCACAATTTAAAAAAAAACAAAAGAGAAACTAAAGAAATAATGACAATTAAATGCAATAAGTGATACTGGGTGGGATCAAAGAAAGGAGAAAAGGCTCAAAATGACATTGGGATATAAGAAAAAATTGGAATATAGAATGTAAGCTTTACATCAATGTTGAATTTTTGAACTTGATAACTGCACCTTATGTAGGTGAATATCCTTGTTCATAGGAAATGTGCATGAAGTATTATGTGTTCAAGGAGTATCATGTGTGCAACCTATTCTCAAATGTTCAGAAGACAGGTATATATAGACATAGATGATAGATAGATAGAAAAAAAGAGAAAGAAAGTTAGAAAGAAGGATATGGCAAAGGAAGCAATTAAAATTGGTAGATCTGGGTATCTGATGGAGGGAGGGGATAGGTTGGAATTCCCTATTTGGGGTTTGTATTATTTTTGCCACTGTCCTGTAAGTTTGAATTTATTTCAAAATAAAAAGTTTAAAAAAGTTTTTTTTTTTTTTTTAATTAAACAACAACTTCCTATAGAATCTTTTGAAACACTGATTTCATAGCAGCTCCAGCAAGGTCTAAATGGAAACTTAATGAACAAGAGGTACCCTCTTTAACCCTCATTTAGAGAAATCTTAATTAAACAAACACCACCACCTAAAAAAATCCACATTCAGTTGTTTTATTTGTGTGTGTGTTTGCCTAAAGCCACAGCTTGACAAACTAGCAGGAACAGAGGAACTCCTGATGAGGCAGCAGCTTCCTTGTCAAAAGGCATTCATTCTACTTGACAGGCAAAGCCCAGTGGAATGTTGTCAGAAAATACTGGTTCTCTTTCCAACTCATCTCTCTGGCTTATTGTTGCTGATCCTATGCTCCAGTTCCCCTTATCTGAATCTTCTTTGTGCTTAAATTAACATCCAGTTTGGCATCTGCTCCTTTTTAAATTTCTATTCTAAAAGGCCCATAGAATCAAATAAAAGAAAGCAAAGCAAAGCAAAGCAAAGCAAAGCAAAGCAAAGCAAAGCAA
>JAKSZT010053883.1:49554967-49574018 GCA_026826555.1 Tolypeutes matacus
AAAGCAAAGCAAAGCAAAGCAAAGCAAAGCAAAGCAAAGCAAAGCAAGTAAGTACTTCAAAATGAATGAGCAAAATAAAAGAAAAAACAAACAAGTGAATTGTTTTTCCTTGCTGTCACCCACTCTATGATGGATAAGAGTCTAATTTATTAATGCTACATTTAGATTATAATCTTACTGATTATAATCTAAATTCTAAAAGGTTATAGAATAACCTTTCCTTTTGGTTGACTGGGTACAGAACTTACAATATCACCAGAGCATTTATTAACTCTACTACAGAGATAGGTTTAAAAATTTAAATACATTGTGCTGGTTAAAAATGATTATCTCAACAAAATACATACTTACAATAATTTCTTCATTTTGAAGCTGCCCCTCTGTATGTACTAGATCTAAAACACAAATTTAACAGAAATGACTTAGAGGTTCAAAATACATGAGGATAGCTACTGAACTTTATGTTCAATAAAACACAATATCTGATAAACTATCTTAAGGCCAGATTTAAAGGTTGATATAAAAATAGAGATATTTGATATAAAATAAACTATTTCTGAGCTGTAAAATATCTCTAGTGAGTGTAAGCAAAAGTAAATGCAAATGTAAATTATAATAAAGTAGGAAAGTAAGGAATTGATAAAATGTGAAAATCCCTTTTAAGGCTCAAGCTACTAAAGTAATTGGAATAGGCCTCAAAGGAGCCATCTGACCATGCCCAGGGTTAACGACTAGAGCTTAGTATGTAGCAGGGAATTTTCTCTGTGATGCTGAATTATGAAGTGAAGTAATCTTTTTCAGATACCTGAGTTTAAAAAACCTTTACCTATATACTTTTAGGACAGATTAATTTATTTGGTCATGAGCTAATCGTAGTGAACATTCTTCTGGAAATGTGAAATATTTAATTGATATAACAATATGTAACCGTTGACATTATTTAGAAATTAATTTTATTTGTATCAAAATAATTAATGTACATAATTTTAAAACCCACATCGTACTAAAAGAGAAGTCTCTGGGAAGTAAGCTTACATGTGATTTTCTCTGTTTCCAAACCCTTTTCTGAGGTAATGAAAAATGTAATCCCCTGCCTGACCTCTTCCTTCTTTTCCAGTCCTACTCCCCAGAGTGTAAACATTTCTAACTCTCTACGCTATGCTTCCTGGAATCTTAACATGCTTTTATTTCCTTTTATTGATTTATCCTTTTTCTAAAGACTTTATATTATGTTAGGTGAAAATTTAGGTCTCTTAAACCAATATCCTCTTCCTTCTGTAATTTCTCCTTCCTCCCATCCTCTCAATTTTGAAATCAACACCTGGTTACATTATTATGACTACATAAATGTATTTACTGCTGAACTAGGTAATAAATTATGATCATATTTTCTTTCTTATATACCAGGAGTTAATAATAAACTCTTCTTTCATTTGCTTAGCTTTTTTTAAATTATGAAAAATTGGAAAATCTCAAGCATACATAAAAAGATAAATTATAACAACTTTTATATATACCCATCACCTAGATTTTACAATTACTAGCATTTCACTATATTTGATTTATCTAATTATTTTGCTGGAATATTTTAAAGATATGACATTTTACTTCTGAATAATTGATTATCCATCTCTAAATTATAAGGATATTTTCTTACATAACCATAAGACCATTATAATTCTAACAGTAAAAATAATGCTTTAATAACATAATACTTGGTCCATACTTAAATTTCCCCAGTTGTCCCCTAAATTTTTTTTTTTTTTTTTCCTAAAGACGGTAATGGGGATTGAACCCAGGACCTCATATATGGGAAGCAGGCACCAAACCACTTGAACTACACCTGGTCTCCCACCTAAAATGTCTTTTTATGGTGGGTTTCCTCAAATAAGAATTAAGTCTTGCTTTTTTCCCCCATTAAACTTTGTTTTAATGGGTCTCAAAATTCCATGACAGATTTTTGGTCAAGTTGTTCCATTTAAAAAGTACTGATTTTCAAAACTAATAATTTAAAACTGCCACACAAAAACAGAAGGTCCACAAAACATTCCTTTCCTTCTGAAAGTTTTACAATGCATTGTTTTCATTAATCAGTGTTTTACTATTAAACTTAAATGGCCAATTAAGACAAACAGTTCTGAGACGTTCTTCCACCACTACCACTGGGGTGGCAGGTGTTGTGGATAATATTTGTTTAGCCTTCTGAGCTTCTGGGCAGACTTGGTGACCCTGCCAGCTCCAGCAGACTTCTTGTCCACTGCCCTGATGACACGAACAACAAAATGACCCAGAGGAGGATAGTCAGAGAAGCTCTCAACACACATGGGCTTGCCAGGAACCATGTCAGCGATGGCAGCATCACCAGATTTCAGGAATTTGGGATCATCTTCCAGCTTCTTACGAGAATGGCAATCAATCTTCTCCTTCAGGGGGCGGATGTGGCTCAAATGGTTGGGCGTCCGTCTACCATATGGAGGGACCTGGGTTCGATCCCCGGGACCTCCTGGTGAAAAAAAAAAAATCTTCTCCTTCAGCTCAGCAAACTTGCAAGCAATGTGAGCTGGGTGACAATCCAGCCCAGGTGCATGGCCAGCACTGATTTGGCCTGGATGGTTCAGGATAATCACCTGCGCAGTCAAGCCAGCTGCTTCCACTGGTGGATCATTTTTCTGTCACCACCCACACTGCCATGATGAACATCTTTTACAGAAATGTTCTTGACATTGAAGCCCACATTGTCCCCAGGAAGAGCTTCACTCAAAGCTTCATGATGCATTTCAGCAGACTTTACTTCAGTTGTAGCATTGACTGGAGCAAAGGTGACCACCATGCCCTGTTGGAGAACACCAGTCTCCTCTTGGCCCACAGGGACAGTACCAATGCCACCAATTTTGTAGATATCCTGAAGAGGCAGATACAAGGGTTTGTCAGTTGGATGAGTAGATGGCAGGATGCATTCCAGAGCTTCAAGCATCGTAGTTCCACTGGCATTGCCATCCTTACAGGGGACTTTCCATCCCTTGAACCAAGGCATGTTAACACTTGGCTCCAGCATGACGGCACGACTCCAACCAGAAAGTGGCACAAATGCTACTGTGTCAGGGTTGCAGCCAATTTTCTTAATATAGGTGCTGACTTCCTTAACAATGTCCTCATATCTTTTCTGGCTATAGGGTGACTCAGTGGAATCCATTTTTGTTAACACCATCGATTAGCTGTTTCACACCCAGTGTGTAAACCAGAAGGGCATGCTCATGGGTCTGCCCATTCTTGGAGATGCCAGCTTCAGATTCACCAATACCAGCAGCAACGATCAGGACAGCACAGTTGGCCTGAGATGTGTCTGTGATCATGTTTTTAATAAAGTCTGTGTCCTGGGGCATCAATGATGGTCAAATAGTACTTGCTGATCTCAAATTTCCACAGGGAGATATCAATGGTCATACCATGCTCACATTCAGCTTTTAGTTTATCCAAGACTCAGACGTATTTAAAGGATCCCTTTCCCATTTCAGCAGCCTCCTTCTCAAATTTTCAATTGTTCTTTTATCGATTCCACCACATTTGTAGATTAGGTGGCCGGTAGTGGTGGACTTGCCCAAATCTATGTGTTCAATGATAACAATGTTGATATGAGTCTTTTCCTTTCCCATTTTGGCTTTAAGATATAGCGATGGTTTTCACAATACCGGTGTTCTGGCAGCAAACCCGTTGTGAAAAGAATTGAATCTCTTTTAATCTTGAACTGTTTTCTCTCCCCCATCTATTTTTCCCCCCCATGTCATTGACATATTGAAGAGACCATGTCTGTAGTTGTCCTACAGAATGTCCCACATTCTAGATTTTGTCATCATTTTGCCTCCTTAGAATTTCATTTAATTTGTTCCTCTATCTTCTATATTCCTATAGATTAGAAATTAGAGCTAAAGACTTAATGATATTCAGGGTTTGAGATCTTCATCAAATGTCTGGTGAACTTGGCTGTGTTTTGTTACTTATGAATAAATCACTTGAAAACTGTATGAACCAGGCTGGCTGACTGATGGACTTCAGTAGGGCGACTAGGAGTAAACCAGCCTTTGTCAGTATCCATAGATCTTTTTTTTCTGGGGCCATTCAGTGTCTCCAAAGATGAATCCTCCAGTCACCTGGCTAGGGGTTTACTCTTGGCCATGTCATTAATAGCAGAGTGCAGGAAGGAGATCACAGTTCACACTATTCAATAAGTAGGCTTTCATTTAAATCCTGTTTTCAACCCTATGTCTCATTCACTCTCTCTACTTTGCCTGGTCTCGCTGAGTTCTAAGTCTCAACATCCAATGTTCCTAGTCATCTCTTCGGGAGGGAGGTAGGTGTTTGTGGGAGGATGGAGTGGTCATCTAGCTTTGTGAGATAGAAGGTACCCAGCATCCAACTACTCTATATATAGATGTTGGACTTATTACCCTTGTTTTCTGCCTAGGTCTCATTCACACTTTTCATGGTACTCATTGCCTTCCAATTCTAGACTTTTCTGAGGGTTTCTGGGGGTAAACTGGCTTACTTCTTATTTGATATTCTCCCTGGCAGGCACTTAGGTTATAACCTAGTCCATTCAGCTACAGAAGTTATTAATTCTCCATCTGCCTTCCTTCTTCCTTAACATATATTGATATCTCACATTAGCTTTAGTCTTATGGTTGTTTGTGTGTTGTCCTTGTAGGTTTTGGCTCTTTTTATTCCTTTACTATTATTTTCATGGTATTTGGGGAGGGAAAGGAGATAAACACATGAAGTCAACTTGCTGTGTTTCACTGGAAGCTATCGGTTTCACTGGAAGCTATCGGTTCTACTGATGATATTTAAGTAGCAATCAGGAAGGAAGGGAAGAAGAGGAGAAACTATTTTTTGTCTACCCCAGATGCTATGCTCACAAAAACTTTAACTGGTAGGAATCATCCTCACTTTTCTTTCTGATGAGGATTCTGAAACTCAGAAAAATTAAGTAAAGGAACAATCTTGTATTCAAACCTGGGTTTTTCTAGTCTTAAAGGTATCTGTCATAAGTATCATTCGATTCATCTTTTGTTACCCAAATGCAGCTCAATTGGAAATGCAGAGTCAAAGGACAAATTCTCTATTCTGGGAGCGGGTGTAGCTCAGTGGTTGAGTGCCTGCTTCCCATGTATGAGGTCCTGGGTTCAATCCGCGGCACCTCCTTTAAAAAAAAAAAAATCTCTATACTGTCATTCTCAGAACAATGCTGGTAAAACAAACACATACCTCTTTCAATCCATTGCTGAAAATCAACTGGCTCTTTAGACGTGCTTTTTTCAATCCTCAAGGTCTGCACTGATATTGTAAATAAACAAAACGAATAAACTGTTAATTATCTACTCGATTCAATGTTGCTGTTCCTATATTCCTTTCCTCCTCTGCCTGAGACTGTTATGTACTGGTGGGACTGCAGAGTACCAGGGTCAGGAACACTGTGTTCTGGAAATTACTCACTCTGTGCTTTTCCAAAAGTCCCCATGGTAAAATGCAGTCTTGTGTAACTACAGTCTTACAAATGTTTGCAACTATACAATACAGAGCTAACATAGCTTTTTTGAACTTACTATCACCCAGATTTTTTTGCATATTGGTAATAAAAATAGTAATATTGGTGGTTCTTGGTTATAAACCTTTCTGGAGAAACTACTATGAGTCACACATATTTATTCATTCACTATTGAAAACAATCTCACTATAGAGATATTATTTAACCTACTTTACTGATGAGGAAGCAGGCTTAGAGAAATCAGACAACACGTACAATGATACAGGCCTGTTTGACTCCAAAGCCTCTACAATTAACGACAGAAGAGAGATGCAGCCATCTTCCTTCTGCACTGGTTTTTCCCCATTGTCCCCACTACCACACCCTCCACCCCAGATCCATCCCTACCCTCCACCCTCTCTGTCCTGTTCTGTGCCCAAGGAGACTAACTCCTGTGGACTTCATCACTTGGACTCACTTGTCTGCTGGCTTCGGGATGGATTTGGCCAATGAGAGGTGCTGGGGGAAAACTGGAGGGCAGTGGGAAGTGAGATCAGGCTAATTTTCCTCCACTCCTTCCCTGCTTCAGAGCCATGTCTCTGACAGTGGTTATGCCCTTCATGACCACAGGCACTATTCCACTGGCTCCAGCTCTCACTATTTTCTTCCCTTGTCCCAGAGGAGATAACAGCTTCCTGCTGTAGCCAGTTTCTGGGTGCCTCACCACCCCTTGTTTGTTCCCTTAACCCAGCCCATAATTGTATAATTAGTCCCACCATTAAAGTTTCTTTATTTGAATCATCTGGGATGTATGTTGTTTCCTGCCAGGATTTCATCTGATCTACTCTATCATTAAATAAACATAAGACGGGATTAGAATGATATTCTAATGGCAGATTCTCCTCCTAAGTCCCTCAAAAAAGTGCCGTTAGTAAGAGAAGAATCAAAACTATCCAGTATGAATAATCAGGGTTATCAGATTTTTAGCAAGTATTTGACAGAGAACCTCAGACCAAATGAATCTGGAATAAAGTATTCTGGCAAGCTGGCTTCTTATGTTCATAACAGGGTCTTTTGCCAAAGATTTTTACAGAGCAAATTGTATGGAATTATTATGTTCCTTGGAACAGTTTCAATTTTGCAGTTTCAGAGAGGCTATTTGAGCTTAAGGCAATTACCCCATACTCCCCACTCCCTTCACTCCAGCAATAAAACTGGGGCTTACACTGTAAAGAAAAAATAGTGTTTTTCCACAAGTTTACATACATGCTCTCTGTATATGTAAAAATGAAAGGATCGTGAAAATTAATGTATGGTTTGCTTACCAAAGTAACTTTGGATTATAAGTTTCTCAATCCTTACATGTTTGTGAAAACAAAGAATGAACTCCTGAGGAAACATTCCTGTGGTCGTCCAAAATGTTTCTGGATTCCTATTGTCAATTTTAAAGAAAAAGAGAAAGTGATAGCCAAATGAAAATGTTTACTAATAAAATTCTAACAAGTATTGTTTTTAAATAAGTGACCACTAGATATTTGCAACCTCTTTCTAACTGTTCATTCTGCCTGTAATTTCTCCCCAACTTTAATAATTCTTCTTTAGTACTACCAGAAATTTCTTCTAAAACATAGAAACAGAATTGATGTCACTCCTGTTTAAAAGCCTTCAGTGGCCCCCTCATTGCTTATAAATCTAAACTCCTTAGTAAGGCATTTACAACCCAACACAAACTGGCCCTATTATTAAAATATATCATCTCCCATCACTGTAATCACATTGGGTCACTTAAAATTCTGCAAACACGTCACGCAGGCTCATGCTTCTGTGCCTTGGTTCATGTTCTCTTGACCTGAAATGCAAAAGTTTATTCACTTTTTGGTCCCACCTCTCCAACTCCAACAAATCAGAATCACTTCCTCCCTCTTTTGCCCTTGCCTCACACTCAGCAGCTATTCCAACAGTGGCAATTATCTCTTATGTTCTTATGGTTCCTGCAGCTAGACACTGTGCTCTTAGAGCCCAGCCACTTTCTCTTACTCATTTTTTTTTTTCTTAAATCAGTAGGGCTCCCGTTTACCATATGGGATGCCCCGGGTTCGGTTCCCGGGGCCTCCTGGTGAAGGCAAGCCTGCCCGCATGGCGTGGTTAGCTGACCCAGCGAGCACAAGCAGCAAGGGGGGGATAAATGAATAAATAAATAAATAAATCTTAAAAAAAAAAAAAAAGAATTTTTAAGAAAAGTCATGCATAAAATGCATAAAATACTTATACCACCCTATTATTAACACCTTGCATTAGTGTGGTAAATTTGTCACAAACTGATGAAAGAACATTTTTATAATTGTACTATTAACTATAATCCACGATTTACATTAGGGTTCACTGTGTTGTGCAGTCCTTTAAAATACTTTTTTTAATTCTTGTAACATCCAAATATATAATTTAATAGTGTTGACTACATTCACAATGGTGTATTACCATCACCACCATCCATTACCAAAACTTTTCCATCACCCTCTCTTACTCAAATTTGTATCTCCAGCAACTAGCACAATGACTGACCTGTAGCAGATGCATGATAAATGTTTGTTGAAAAAAACTTACAATAAGCATTCAGTTTTATGTCCTAGAGATATACATAGTATATTTAGTATTGACTACAGAACTAATAATTTCTATTTTAACAGCTCTTTTCTGTCCTTTTCTGGATGTAAAATTTACCTATAGTTACCTTAAGAATACAATTCAATGAGTTACTCATGTAACCAATACCCCACATTATCCAGTATCGCAATCAAGATTTGAAACATTTCTATCACCCAAGAACTTTCCCTTGTTTTTATTTTCAAGGAAAAATAAAAACCTCCTTTAGGCAAACACTTCTTGATTCCTACCTTCATAGATTAATTTGTCTACCCTTGAACTTCAAATAAATAGACTAATTTAGTATGTATTCCTTTGCGTCTGCTTCTTTCACTCGGTATGTTTATAAGATTCATCCATGTTGCTTTCCTGTAGCAATAAGTCATTTTTTTAAATTGCTGTATGACTATACAACTAGGCCACAGTTTGTTTATTCATTCTCTTTTTGATGGATATTTGGATTGCTTCCAGTATTTGACTATTAAAAATAAGTTGTGAGGTTTTGGGAAGATGGCATCAGGGTAGGCAGGCAGGGCTCAAATTTCTCACAGAAACAACAGACAACGAGCCAAAAGCTGCCTGAGGGAACTGCTTCTGGGGTCAGCAGACCAGTACAGTGCTTTACAACTCCCAGGAGGTTGAAGGAGAGAGAGATGAAGAACCCCAAACAACTCAAAGAACCCAAAACAACAAATGTGAGTTACCAAAACCCCCTGGTGGTGGGAGGGGCTCCACCAACCCACCCTCAAGATATTAAGCTGTGGTAAAAACCCTGGCTCACGGCAGCCAACTAAGAGGGGAAGAGAAATCTTCCTCCCTGTCACCTGTTACAAGGGAAAAGGGAGGGGGAGTCGGGGGCTTCTCCTCAGTGAATTCGACCAGCAGAACTCATTTTGAATCTTGGGTCCAGCCAGACCAAAACAAAGGATGGTGGAGACTGAAACACCTCCTTGGAAAGGTGCACCAAAGAGCACCATCTGCTGGCCGGTCTAGAAACTGCATGGACAAAAACTACTTTTGGTTCTCTCTGTATCCTAACCCCTGGAAGAAAATCTGCACCCCATTAGTGAGTCCCTGGCATGATTTTTATAACTTAAGCTGGGAAATTTTAAAGACTTAAATAAGTTGAAACAAATATCAAAGAAGAGCTGTAGAAAAAAACAATAGGCAAGACAGAGAAATTGGCCATCAGTGTAAAGTTGCCAACATATTCAGATGCCTAGACTTCAGCAAAAAGTTACATGTCATACTAGGAAACAGGAAAGATGGCCCAGACAAAGGAACAAACCAAATGTCCTGAAGAGATACAGGATTTAAGATTATCATTACCAATGATAATCACACAACTCTCCTAAATCAATTCAAAGAATTGAAAGAAAATATGACTAAAGAGATAAAGGATATTAAGAAGACACTGGGTGAGCATAAAGAACAATTTGAAAGCCTACAAAGAAAAGAGCAGACTTTATGGAAATGAAACAAAATGGATGAAATAAAAAATACATTAGAGGAACCTAAGAACAGATTTGAAATGCTTGAAGACAGAATTAGTGATTTTGAAGACAGAGCATCTGAACTGGAAAAGACAGGATAAAAGAAAAAGAATAGAATGGAAAAAAACAATTGGGTCTCAGAGAATTGAATGACAATGCAAAACACATAAACATATGCATTATCGGTGTCCCAGAAGGAGAAGAGAATGGAAAAGGGGTTGAAAGAATATATGAGGAGGCAGGAAAGGATCCATTTTGGTGGGCGGTTGGCATTGCGCAGAAGGTGGCAGCAGCGGTGGCCTCAGGTTCGGCCTCGCCACAGAGGAATAGGGAGGACGTTAGCGTGAGTGATCACTCTCGATCCCGGGAGGCACCGGGAACCAAACCCAGGACCTCCCATGTATGAAGCAGGCACTCAACCACTACAGCCACATCTACTCCCCATAGAAAATATTTTGAATTGAATGAAAATGAGACCATGATGTCTGCATTTGTGGGATACGGCTAATGTGATGCTTAGAGAGAAATTTGTAGCATTACACTTCAATTAAATGAGGAGAAAGGTCTAAAGTCAGTGACCTAAGTTTAAGAAACAGAAGAGCAAATCTAAAGTAAGGCAGAATAAAGGTAAAAGCAGTAGTGAAATATAAAACAAACTATAGAGAAAATCAGTGAAACAAAGTTGGTTTTTGAGAAAATTGATGAAATTGATAAAACTGAGTAAGTCTGATTAGGAAAAAAAAAGACAAATTACCCACATCAGGAGTAAAAGGACATCATCACTACTGATTATACAGACATTGAAAAGATAATAAGGGGGTATTATGAACAACTGTGCCAATAAATCCAATGTCTCATGTGAAATGAATCACGATGAAAAGACTTAAATTACCAAAGCTCACTTAAGGAATACAGAGCCTTAATAGCCCTTTATCTATTAAGGAAATGGAATTTGTAGTTAAAAAATTTCCCACATCCTACCTAAAGATTTATAGATTCAATGCAGTACCAATCAAAATTCTTAACAGCCTACTTTACAGAATTACAAAAGGCAATTACCAAATTCTTTTGGAAGGGAAAGTGCACCCGAATAACCAAAAGCATTCTAAAAAAGAGTAACATGGGAGGAATTTCACTGCCTGACCTTGAAACATATTACAAAGCTACAGTGATCAAAACAGCATGGTACTGGCATAAAGGTAAACACATAGATCAGTAGATTATAATTGAGAATCCAGAAATAAACCCTCGCCTGTACAGTCAACTGGTTTTATTTTTTTTATTTTTATTTTTTTAATTTATTGTGGGCAAAAATCAAAATTTTCACAATACATACCAACATTTGCAAAATGATATATAAATATATATGCATATATGTGCATTTGCTTACAAAAATGTTATTTATATATATATATAAATATATTTTAAGAGGTGCTTAGATTACCCAAAATATTTCACAGAACCCACTGGGATTCCCATGTTGCCCACCTCCCACACCTCCCACCACATCCTACACAAACATCTCCCACAAGTGTAGCCCACCACCCTCAATGGACTTACACATCCTGGGGCCTTGCCACCAACCATAGACCACAGTTCACACCATAGACCACACTCTCTCCCACACAGTTCTGAGTGGTGTGTGCTGATTTAAAATGGCCTACATCCGTTGCCACAACGGTACTCAGGACAATCTCCAAATCCCAAAGAAACCCCTGTATTTCAACTGCTCGTCCCCTCCCTGCCCCAAAAGTGTCAAGTGGCCACTGGCTCCACCTCATTGTTATAATTTCTTCCATTGCTAGAATCACCATATGTGAACAACAGAATACCATCAAGTCCACTCTAGTCCATAGTTCTTCCCCTAATCCTGAGGGGACTGGGATGGTGATGTCCACTCCACCTCCAAGTGAGAGAGGGCTTATATCCCATGGATATGGTGGGTGGGATGATCCTGCTTGCAGATGCAGGCCCTCTCCATTCCCTGGGATGGCCATTGCCCATCGTTGTCTCCTCGCCAGCTGACTTGGATGAGTCCATTGAGCTGTAGGGTAGGAGTTGCAGCTCCACCGAGATTCCATGCACACCTAGCACATAGGTAGGCCAGAGGCTCCAGTCTCTGGAAGTATACCTAAAAACTTCAGCATCACATATAGGTTTGAATAGAAGGGACTGATGAACCATGTGCAGGGAGGACTTATTTGAGTCCAATTCTGTCACTCTCAGGAGCACAGATTCCAAAATAGAGCCCACTGATAAGGCATCAGTCTCTGGGTCTATCCCCACTTATATAGGACCTGGGTGTCTCCAGAGCTCTCAGGAGCCCCTCTGTGTGGGGTGATAGGCACTTAGATGTTCTATGAGCTCCTACTGAAGTGTGCGTAAGAGTTACCTCTGGGATGACCTCCCGACTCTCTTTGAAGACTCTTAGCCACTTGAACTCATTTGTCTTTACCTTTTCCCCCTTTAATTCAAGGTCTTTTTCCAGTTGTGTTGCCAGTTGGCAATTGGTATTAATCCCTCGTTGCCAGGGAGGCTTATCCCCAGGAGTCATGTCCCATGTTGGGGGGAAGGTCAACTGGTTTTGACAAACCTACCAAGTCCACGTTAATGAGACAAAACAGTCTCTTCAACAAATGGTGCTGGGAGAAGTGGATATCTATAACCAAAAGAATGAAAGATGACCCCTATCTCACTCTTTATACAAGAATCAACTCAAAATGGATTAAAGACCTAAATATAAAAGCCAGGACCATAACTACTAGAAGAAAATCTAGGGAAAGATCTTCAAGACCTTGTAGTAGGTGGTGGTTTATTTATTTTATTTTTTTATTTTATTTTATTTTTTTTTATTTCACCGGGAGGTCCCGGGTATCGAACCCAGGTCCCTCCATATGGCAGACGGACGCCCAACCATTTGAGCCACATCCGTCCCCGTATGGTGGTTTCTTAAACTTCACACCCAAAGCATGTGCAACAAAAGAAAGATAAATGGGACTTCCTCAAAATTAACACTTTTGCACCTCACAGGACTTTGTCAAAAGGGTGAAAAGGCAGCCGACTCAATGGGACAAAATATTTGGAAAGCACATGTCCAAAAAGGGTTTAATATTCAGGATATATAAAGAGATGTTACAACTCAACAATAAAAAGACAACCCAATTTAAATAATGGGCAAAAGACTTGAATAGACATTTGTCCAAAGAAGAAATACAAATGGCAAAAAAACACTTGAAAAATGCTCAACATCACTAATGATTAGGGAAATGCAAATCAAAACTACAATGAGATATCATTTCACACCTATCAGAATGGCCACTATTAAAAAGACAGAACTATCATACAAGTGTTGGAGAGGATATAGAGAGTTAGGAACACTTATTCACTGTTGGTGGGAATGCAGAATGGTATAGCCACTGTGGAGGACTGTTTGGCAGTTCCTAAAGAAGTTGAATATAGACTTGCCACGTGACCCTGCCATACCACTATTGGGTATATACCCAGAAGAACTGAGAGCAGTGTCACGAACAGACATCTGCACGCCTATGTTCATAGTGGCGTTATTCACATGGCCAAAAATTGGGAACAACCCAGGTGTCCATCAACAGGTGAATGGATAAGCAAACTGTGGTGTATTCACCACAGTTATGCAGCTGTAAGAAGAAATGAAGTTGTAAAACATATGACAACATGGATGAACCTGAAGGACATTATGTTGAGGGAAGCAAGCCAGACACAAAAGACAAATACTGTATGATTGTGTTACTATGAACCAAATATATCATGTAACATTGTATGATTTAAAAAAAAAAAAATTTAATGTATCCAGTACATTTAATTGAGAAATGTATGTTTTTATTCAACTATATTTTCTTTTTAAATTATTGTTTATATTTTCAATTATTGAATGTACAAAATAAAGTTTAAAGATTTATTTTTATTAAAAAAAAAAAAAAAAAAAAAAAGAACATATGAGGAAATAATGTTCAACAACTTCCAAACCCTTATGAAGGACATAAATATCAATATCCAAGAAGTACAACACACCACAAACAGAGTAATCCAAATAGACCTACCCCAAGATACCTACTATTCAGAATGACAAATATCAGAGATAAAGAGAAGATTCTGAGAGCAGCAAGAGAAAATCAAAGGACCATATAAAAGGCAACCTCAATAAGATTAAGAGCTGACCTCTCATCAGAAACCATGGAGGTGAGAAGAAAGTGGTATGATGTATTTAAGGTACTGAAAGAGAAAAACTTCCATCCAAGAATCCTGTATTCGGCAAGATTGTCCTTGAAAAATGAGGATGAGTTCAAAGTCGTCAAAGACAAACAAAAACTGATAGAATATGTTACCAAAAGACCAGAATTACAAGAGATACTAAAGGGAGTGCTGCAGCTTGAAGGGAAAAAACAAGGGCGAGAGACTTGGAAAAGAGTGTAGAAATGAAAATTATTAGGAAGGGTAAATTAAAGGGTAAAAAGACAGACAATAGTATGATATAACAACAGAAAGCCAAGGGACAAAATGAAGCAAGTAATGCCTTTACAATAATATCATTGAAAGGTAATGGCTTGAATGTCCCAATCAAAAGACACAGACTGATAGAATGGATTAAAAAAATATGAGCCATCTATATGTTGTCTGCAAGAGACTCACCTCAGACATAGAGACACAGGCAGGTTAAAAGTAAAAGGCTGGAAAAAGATATTCCATGCATATAGTAATCTAAAAAAAGATGGAGTTGCAATACTAATATTGGACAAAATAGATTTTAATTGCAAAACTATTATAAGGGATGAAGAAGGTCATTATACATTAATAAAAGGGGCAATTCACATAGAAGAAGTAACTGTATTTTTTTAAAGATAGATTTATTTATTTATTTATCTATCTATTTATTTATTTCTACACCCACCTCATTGTTTTTATGCTCGCTGTCTGCTCTCTGTGTGTTCTTCTGTGTCTGCTTGTCTTCTCTTTAGGCGGCACTGGGAACTGGTCCTGGGACCTTCTGGAGTGGGAGAGAGGTGTTCAATCTCTTGCGCCACCTCAGCATCCTGGTCTGCTGCGTCTCTTATTGTCTCTCCTCTGTGTCTATTTTTGTTGCGTCATCTTGCTGTGCCAGTTCTCTGTGTGGCCAGCACTACTGCATGGGCCAGCTCTCCTATGTGGGCCAGCTCTCCTGTGTGGGCCAGCACTCCTGCGCAGGCCAGCACTCTGTGTGGGCTAGCTCGCCGCGAGGGCCAGTTTGCCTTTCACCTGGAGGCCCTGGGAATTGAACCCTGGACATCCTATATGGTAGACAGAAGCCCAATCACTTGACCCACGTCTGTTTCCCACTGTACTAAATATTTATGCACCTAACCTGAGTGCCCAAGACACATGAGGCACACACTGGCAAAGCTGAAGGGAGAAATAGATGTCTCTACAATAATAGTTGGAGAATTCAATACACCACTCTCAGTATTGGATAGAACATCTGGACAGGGGATACATAAAGAAAAAAAGTGCTTGAATAATATGATAAATGAACTCGACCTATCAGACATCTATAGAGCATTATAACCCAAAACAGCAGGATATACATTCTTTTCAAGTATTCATGGATCCTTCTCCAATATAGGCCATATGTTGGGTCACAAGATTGATGCAGAAAAGGCATTTGACAAAATACAGCACCCTTTCTTGATAAAAACATAGAAAAAGATAGAAATAGAAAGAAGTTTTCTCATTATGGTAAAGTGCATATAAAAAAAACCTACAGAGACTTCCAGGAAGATGGTGAACTAGAAAGACATGGGACTCTCTTCTCCTCCAGAAAAATAGCTAGAGGACAGGCTGAAAGAGCCTAGGAAAAGATCTTCAAGGGTTTAGGACACCAGGTAAAGGCTGGACACTGCCCAGAGGAGAGAGGGACAAAGGAGGGAAATCCCGACTACAGAACTGTGAGTTGAACCAGCAGCTGCTGCTGGCAGCACTCTCCGCCACACTAAAGACACTTTAGAATTCTCAGGCATCTGGGCCTGAGGTTACAAAGGGGGCCCCAGGGATCTACCACCCCAGGAAAGGGGAGAGAGAGGGACACAACCTAAGCCTGACTCAGCTTCTAACTCACAGATTTGGTATGCTGTGTCCCACCAGGCATTCCAGGCTGGGTGGGAGCACACTGTGGTTTGCCCTGGCAGCCGGCACAGGACTGAAGAAATCTGACCCTCACAATCTCCCTCTCTTTGAGCCAGTACCGATTGTTGAGGACACACCTCCCCAGAAAAGGGGAGAGAGGGGGACACAGCCTAAGGCTGACTCAACTTTTGACTCACAAATTTGGTCGGCTGTGTTCCAGGAGCCCTTCCAGGCCGGGTGGGGCCGTGCCATTGTATGCATTGGGAACTGGCAAGGGGCTAAAGATATACAACCCTCCAAATCTCCTTCTCTACTAACCAGAACTGATTGTTTTCGGACTTAGAGGAAAGTGGAAATAGTTCCTAGCCAGGAAAAGTGAGGGTGCTGCCAGAGGAGGCTGGAGAACTCTCTCAGAGAAAGTTTAAATTGCAAGGCAGGAAGCTCTATCACATTAATTCGGTCTGTGTTACAACAAATATATTGAAACTAAGCATTGAACTGAAAGCTGCCAAAGAGCGCCATCTGCTGGCAGACCAAGGAAGTGCACACAAGAAAAAATTTTAAAAGTAGGAAAGGCTTTTTCTGGCCTCTAAAGCCTCCCTCCCCAAGGCCCTAGGAAACAAGCCTACAACCAATTACTGGGTCCAGTGCCCAGTTTTGAGCAACTAGCAGGGATAATCCTAACAATCCAGGCCGAGCCAAGAATCAAAGAACAGTGGTAACACACAACTTCCTACCAGAAAATCCTTATAAAAGAGAAAGAAATTGAGCATCTGAGTAAACTACATCCTAATCAGATGCCTAGACATCAACAACAACAACAAAAAAAAAACAAGCCACACTAGAAAATAGAAGCCATGGCCCAAGAAAAGGAATATATCAAAACTCCAGGGAATTTGAGAGAACTAATCAGCAAAATGCACACAAATTTCCAAAATCATATTAATGAGTTGAAAAACAATATTGTTGAAGAGATAAATGACATCAAGAAGACATTGAGTGAGCACAAAGAATTTGAAATCCTGAACAGAAAAGTAACATGGAAATGAAAGACAAAATAGGTGAGATCAAAAACACATTAAAGGCATACAATGGCAGACTCGAAATGATAGAAGAAAGAATAAGTGATACAGAAGACAAAACAACTGAAATTGAAGAAACAAAAGAAAAGAGAGAGAAAAGAATGGAAAAAATTGAGCAGGGGTTCAGAGAGTTGAATGACAACATGAAATGCAACAACATATGTGTCATGGGAGTTCCATAAGGAGAAGAGAAGTGAAAAGGGGCAGAAAGACTATTTGAGGAAATAATACCTGAAAATTTCCCAATTCTCATGAAAGAAATGAACTTATATGTCCAATAAGCGTACTGTACCACAATGAGAATAAATCCAAATAGACCTACTCCAAGACACATACTACATAGAATGTTAAATGTCAAAGATAAAGAGAAAATTCTCAGTGCAGCAAGGGAGAAGCAAACCATTACATACAAGTGTCACCCAATAAGACTTAGTGTGGATTTCTCTTCAGAAACCATGGATGCAAAAAGACAGTCGTATGATAAAATTAGGATACTGAAAGGGAAAAACTGCCAGCCAAAAATTCTTCATCCAGCAAAATTGTCCTTCAGATATGAAGGTGAGTATAAAATATTCACAAACAGAAACTAAGAGAGATTACAAAAAAGAATCCAACTTTGCAGGAAATATTAAAAGAATTCTTAGAACCTGAAATAAAAAGACAGGAGAGAGAGACTTGGAGGAGGGTACAGATGAAAGAATAGCAGAAAGGATAACCAAAAGAGTAAAATGACAGACAAAAATATGATGTGACATATGAAAATCAATGAATAAAACAGTGGAAGTAAATAGTTAATTTACAGTAATAGCATTGAATGTGAGTGGATTAAAGATACAGTCTGACAGAATGGATAAAAAAACACGAGCCATCCACAGGCTGCTTAAAAGAACCTCACCTTAGACCCAGGGATACAAAACGGATGGAAGTGAAAGGGTGGAAAAAGATACTCCATACAAATAGTAACCAAAAATGAGCAGGGGTAGCTATACTAATATCAGACAAAAGAGACTTTAAATGCAGAAGTTATAAGAGATACAGAAGGCCATTATATATTAATAAAAGGGAGAATCCACAAGGAAGGTATACCAGTCATAAATATCTATTCACCTACCCAAGGTGCCCCAAAATACATGAGATAAACTCTGACAAAACTGACGGGAGAAACAGACATCTCTACAATAATCATTTGAGACTTTAATACCACTCACATCATTAGATAGAACTAGACTGAAGATCAACAAGGAAATAGAGAACTTGAACGAGTTAGACCTAACAGACATATACAGAACACTGCATTGAAACTCAGCAGGTTATATATTCTTCCCAACTGCCCATAGATCTTTTTCCAGGACAGAACACATGTTAGGGCACAATGCAGCTCTCAATAAATATATAAAGATTGAAATATACAAAGCACCTTCTCAGGTTAATAGAATGAAACTGGAAATCAATAATAGACAGGAAAAGAGTAAATTCACAAATGTGTGGAGGCTGAACAACACACTCCTAAATACGCAGTGGGTCAAAGAAGAAATTGCAAGTGAAATCAGTAAATATATTGAGACAGATGAAAACAAGAAGACAACTTATCAAAAGTTATGGGATACAGCGAAGGCAGTCTTGAGAGGGAAATTTATAGCCCTAAATGCCTATATTAAAAAACAAGAAAGAGCTAAACTCAAAGATTTAACTGAACAACTAGAGAAACTAGAAAAGAACAGCAAAGCAATCCCAAAGCAAGCAGAAGAAATAATAAAGATTAGAGCAGAAATAAATGAAATAGAAAACAAACAAACAAACAAAAATACAGAAATTCAACAAAACCAAAAGCTGGTTCTTTGAGAAGATCAATAAAATTGACAAATCCCTAGCTAGACTAACAAAGAAAAAAAGAGAGAAGATGCAAATAAATACAATAAGAAATGAAAGGGTTCTAAGTTACAACTGACCGCACAGAAATAAAAAGAATCATAAAAGGATATTACGAGAAACTGTGTGCCAACAAACTAGACAACCTAGATGAAATGGACAAACTCCTAGAAATGCAAAAACAACCTTCACTGATGCCAAAAGAAATATAATAAATTAACAAACGAATCACATTAAAGAGATTGATGAAAATGAGAACACAACATATCAAAACTTATGGGATACAGCAAAGGCAGTCTTGAGAGGGAAAT
>JAKSZT010053883.1:49584018-49598968 GCA_026826555.1 Tolypeutes matacus
TAGGTGGTGAGATAGGGGTCCTCTTTCATTCTTTTGGTTATAGATATCCAGTTCTCCCAACACCATTTGTTGAAGAGACTGTTTTTTCCCATCAGCGTGCGCTTGATAGGTTTGTCAAAAACCAGTTGACTGTATAGGTGAGGGTTTATTTCTGGATTCTCAATTCTATTCCACTGATCGATATGTCTATCTTTATGCCAGTACCATGCTGTTTTGACCACTGTAGCTTTGTAATATGTTTCAAGGTCAGGCAGTGAAATTCCTCCCACATTGCTCTTCTTTTTTAGAATGCTTTTGGCTATTCGGGTGCACTTACCCTTCCAGATGAATTTGGTAATTGCCTTCTCTAATTCTGTAAAGTAAGCTGTTGGGGTTTTGATTGGTATTGCATTGAATCTATAAATCAGTTTGGGCAAGATTGACATCTTCACGATATTTATTCTTCCAATCCATGAACACGGAATGTCTTTCCATTTGTTTAGGTCTTTTTAAATTTCTTTTAGCATTGTTTTGTAGTTTTCTGCATATAGGTCCTGTACTTCCTTGGTTAAATTAACTCCTAGGTATTTGCGTCTTTTTGTTGCTATTGAAAATGGAATTTTCCTCCTGATTTCCTCCTCAGATTGTTTGGTACTAGTGTACAAAACATAACTGATTTTTGCATGTTGATCTTATATCCTGCCACTTTGCTGAACTCATTTATTAGTTCAAGTAGCTTTGTTGTGGATACTTCAGGATTTTCTAAATACAGGATCATGTCATCCTCAAACAGTGAGAATTTTACTTCCTCTTTTCCTATTTGGACGCCTTTAATTTTTTTGTCTCGTCTAATTGCCCTAGCTTGAACTTCTAGTACAATGTTGAATAACAATGGTGACAGTGGGCATCCTTGTCTTGTTCCTGATCTTAGGGGGAAAGCTTTCTACCTTTCTCCATAGAGTATGATGTTGGCTGTGGGTTTTTCATATATGCCTTTTATCATATTGAGGAATCTTCCTTTTATTCCTATCTTTGAAGTATTTTTATCAAAAAAGGATGTTGGATTTTGTCGAATGCCTTTTCTGCATCTATTGAGATGATCATGTGGTTTTTTCCCTTCAATTTGTTAATGTGGTGTATTACATTGATTGATTTTCTTATGTTGAACCAGCCTTGCATACCAGGAATAAATCCCACTTGGTTGTGATGTATAAGTCTTTTGATGTGCTGTTGGATTAGATTTGCAAGTATTTTGTTGAGAATTTTTGCATCTATGTTCATGAGAGAGATTGGTCTGTAATTTTCTTTTCTTGTGGAATCTTTATCTGGCTTTGGTATTAGGGTGATGTTGGCTTCATAAAATGTGTTGGGTAATTTTCCCTCCTCTTCAATTTTTTGGAAGAGTTTAAACAGGATTCGTGTTAATTCTTTTAGAAATGCTTGGTAGAACTCACCTGTGAAGCCATCACGTCCTGGCCTTTTCTTTGCTGGGAGATTTTTGATGACGGATTCAATCTCCTTAATTGTGATTGGTTTGTTAAGTTCTTCTTTTCTTGTTGTGTCAGTGTAGGTTGGTTATGAGTTTCTAGAAATTTGTCCATTTCATCCAGGTTGTCTAGTTTGTTGGCATATAGTTTCTCATAATATCCTCTTATGATTCTTTTTATTTCTGTGAGGTCATTTGTAATTTCCTCCTTTTCATTTCTGATTGTATTTATTTGCATCTTCTCTCTTTTTTTCTTTGTTAGTCTAGCGAGGGGTTTGTCAATTTTATTGATCTTCTCAAAGAACCAGCTTTTGATTTTGTTGACTTTCTCTATTGCTTTTCTGTTCTCATTTTCATTTATTTCCACTCTAATTTTTATTATTTCTTTCCTTCTTTTTGCTTTGGGATTGGTTTGCTGTTCTTTTTCTAGTTTCTCAAGTTGTTCAGTTAAATCTTTGAGTTTAGCTCTTTCTTGTTTCTTAATATAGGCATTTAGGGCTATAAATTTCCCTCTCAAGACTGCCTTTGCTGTATCCCATAAGTTTTGATATATTGTGTTCTCATTTTCATTTGTCTCAATATATTTACTGATTTCACTTGTAATTTCTTCTTTGACCCACTGAATATTTAGGAGTGTATTGTTCAGTCTCCACACATTTGCAAATTTCCTTTTTTCCTGTCTGTTATTGATTTCTCGTTTCATTCCATTATGATCTGAGAAGGTGCTTTGTATAATTTCAATCTTTTTATATTTATTGAGAGCTGTATTGTGACCTAACATGTGGTCTATCCTGGAGAAAGATCCAAGGGCACTTGAGAAGAATGTATAACCCACAGAGTTTGGATGCAGTGTTCTGTATATGTCTGTTAGGTCTAACTTGTTTATCATATTGTTCAAGTTCTCTGTTTCCTTGTTGATCTTCTGTCTAGTTGTTCTATCTAATGATATGAGAGGGGTGTTGAAGTCTCTGACGATTGTTGTAGAAATGTCTATTTCTCCCTTCAGTTTTGCCAGAGTTTGTCTCATATATTTTGGGGCACCCTGGTTAGGTGTGTAGATATTTATGACTCATATCTTCCTGGAGGATCGTCCCTTTTATTAATATATAATGGCTTTCCACATCTCTTATCACTTTTTTGCATTTGAAATCTGTTCTGTCTGATATTAGTATAGCTACCCCTGCTCTTTTCTGTTTACTATTCATGTGGAGTATCTTTTTCCAACCTTTACTTTCAGCCGGCTTGTATCCTTGTGTCTGAGGTGAGTTTCTTGTAAGCAGCATATGGATGGCTCATGTTTTTTTATCCATTCTGTCAGCCTGTATCTTTTGATTGGGGAATTTAATCCATTCACATTCAATGATATTACTGAAAATGCACTATTTATTTCCTCCATTTTATTCTATGGTTTTCATATGTCATCTTATTTTTGTCTTTCTTTTTAGTCTTTTGGTTTTCCTTTCTGCTTTTCTTTCTTCTATACTCTCCTCCAAGCCTCTCTCTCCTGTCTTTTTCTTTCATGTTTTAAGGCTTCCTTTAATATTTCCTGCAAAGGTGGATTCTTTTTTGCAAACTCTCTTAGTTTCTGTTTGTTTGTGAATACTTATATTCACCTTCATATTTGAAGGACAGTTTTGCTGGATAAAGAATTCTCGGCTGGCAGTTTTTCTCTTTCAGTTTTCTAATTGTATCATACACTGTCTTCTCGCCTCCATGGTTTCTGAAGAGAAATCTGCACAAAGTCTTACTGGACGTCCTTTGTACATGATCGTTTGCTTCTCTCTCTTGCTGCTCTGAGAATTTTCTCTTTATCTTCTACATTTGACATTCTGAATAATATGTGTCTTGGCGTAGGTCTATTTGGATTTATTCTCATTGGGGTACGGTGTGCTTCTTGGACATGTAAGTTCATTTCTTTCGTGAGAGTTGGGAAATTTTCAGCTATTATTTCCTCAAATACTCTTTCTGCCCCTTTTCCTTTCTCTTCTCTTTCTGGAACTCCCATGACACGTATGTTCTTGCGTTTTGTGTTGTCATTCAACTCTCTGAGCCCCTGCTAAATTTTTTCCATTCTTTTCTCTCTCTGTTCTTTTCTCTCTTCAATCTTAGCTGCTCTGTCTTCAGTATCACTTATTCTTTCTTCTATCATTTCGAGTCTGCTGTTGTATGCTTCAAATGTATTTTTTACTTCACCTATTGTGTCTTTCTTTCCCATGAACTCCGTTACTTTTCTGTTCATGATTTCAAATTCTTCTTTACATTCGCGCAATGACTTCTTGATGTCATTGATCTCTTTAACTATATTCTCTTTCATCTCATTAATTTGATTTTGGAAATGTGTGCTCATCTCACTGATTAGTTCTCTCAAATTCTGCATCTCTTCTGGGACTTTGCTGTATTCCTTTCCTTGGGCCATGTTTTCTATTTTCTTAGTATGGTCTGTAATTTTTTGCTAGTGCTTAGGCATCTGGTTAGTTTGTATTTTACTTAGATGCTCTATCTCTTTCTCTTTTTGGGGGTTTTAGTGGCAGGAGGCTGTGAGTTACCACCGCTCTTTGATTTTTGACTCAACCTTGATTGTTAGGATTGTTCTGCTGGTTGCTCAAAACTGGGCACTGGACCCAGTAATTGGTTGTAGAGTCGTTTCCTAGGGCCTCGGGCAGGAAGGCTATAGAGGCCAGGAAAAGCCTCTCTTACTTATTAATTTTCTTATGTGCACTTCCTTGGTCTGCCAGGAGATGGCGCTTGTTGGCAGCTCTCAGTTCAATGCCTGGTCGGAACATATTTGTTGTGACACAGACCAGATCAATATGATAGAGCTTCCTGTTTGAGGGCTAGAAGCCCTGTGATTCAAACTTTCTGAGACAGTTCTCCAGACTTCTCTCATTGCGCCCCCCTTTTCCCAGCTAGGAAATATTTCCACTCCCTTCTGAATCCTCAACAATCAGTCCCTGTTAGTAGAGGAGGAGATTGGGAGGTTTGTATATCTTTAGCCCCTTGCAGGCTCCAAGGCAAAGAATGGCGCAGCCCCACCCAGCCTGGAAGGGCTCTTGGGACGGGACAGACCAAACCTGGGAGTCCAAAGCAGGGTCAGCCCCAGGCTCTCTCTCCCCTCTCCCGTGGTGTCCTCAACAATTAGTCCAGGCTAGAAAAGAGAGAGGTTGCGAGGGTCGGATTTCTCCAGTCCTTTCTAGGCTCCCAGGGCAAACCACCGTGTGGAAGGGTCTGTGGGGCTCTGCAGCCCAAATTTCAGGTCAGAACCTGAGGCAGCCTAAAACTGTGTCCCTATCTCTCCCCTTTCCGGGAGTGGCAGATCCCTGATGCCCCCTTTGTCTGTGGTCGCAGGCCCAGGGGCCCGAGAATTCTGAAGTGTGGGGGAGGGTGCCAGCAGCAGCAGAGGCTGCTACTTGCAACTCACTGTTCTGTAGTCGTGATTTCCCTCTTCTGTCCCTATCTCCTCTGGGTGGTGTGCAGCCTTCACCTGCTGTCCTAAACCCTAGAAGATCTTTTTCCAGGCTGTTTCAGCTTGTGCTCTAGCTATTTTTCTGAAGAAGAGATTCCCGTGTCTTACTAGTCCCTAAATAATCAACTTTTGGTCTTATTTATTTATCTCTAATAATTGTAAATTTTTCTATTTCACAGATTTTTGCTCTTGCCTTTATTATTTATTTTCTTCTTCTCTCATTGGTTTATTTTGCTCTTCTTTTTCTAGCTTCTTAAAGTGGAAATTTAGATTATGCAAAAACCTCCCAACAAGGAAAAGTCCAGGTGTAGTTGGCTTCACTGTTGAATTTTACCATTCAATGAATTAACAGCAATCTTGTTCAAATGCTTCCAAAAAAATTAAAAAGGAGGGAATACTTCCTAACTCATCCTATGATGCCACCATCATTCTAGTACCAGAACCAGATAAAGATATCACAGGAAAATAAAAAGTGTGAACCAATATCTCCTATAAATACAGATGCAAAAATCCTCAGCAAAATATCAGAAAACTGAATCCAACAGCATATATTAAAAGGATTATACACTATGACCAAGTGGGATTTATCCCAGGATTGAATGGGTGGTTCAACTAAGAAAATCAATCATATATCACATTAATAGAATGAAGGAGTAAAAACCCACATGATCATCTCAATGCAGAAAAGGCATTTGAAAAAGTCCAGTACCCTTTCTTGATGAAAACAAAAAACAAAAACAAAAAACACTCAGAAAAGTAGGAGTAGAAGGGAACTTCCTCAAAATGATAAAAGGCATATATGAAAAACCTACAGCTAACATCATACTCAATAGTGAAAGATTGTAAGCTTTCCCTCCAAGATCAGGAAAAAAAAAAAGGAAGCCCACTGTCACCACTACTATTCAACTTTGCAGTAAAAGTTCTAGTCAAAGCAATTAGGCAAGAAAAAGAAGTAAAAGTCACCCAAATTGGAAAGGAAGAAGTAAAACCATCCCTATTATCAGTTGACATGATCCTAGATATAGAAAATACAAAAGAATCTACAAGAAAGCTACTAGTTCATTAGAATGAACTCAGCAAAGTGGCAAGGTACAAGATCAACACACAAAAATCAGCGGTGTTTCCACACCCCAGCAATGGACAACCCAAATAGGAAATAAAGAAAACAATTCCATTTACAATATAAGCTAAAATAATAAAATATCTAGAAATAAATTTTTCCAATTCAGTAAAAAAATGCTATGGTCATTTTTAATGGGATTGCATTAAATTTGTAGATCAGTTTGGTAGGATAGACATCTTAATGATGCTTAGTCTTCCTATCCATGAACAGGGAATATCCTTCCATTTATTTAAGTCTTCTTTGATTTTCTTAACAGTGTTGTATAGTTTTCTGCAAATAAGTCATTTACATCTTTAGTTAAATCTATTCCTAGGTGTTTTATTCTTGGTAGTTGCTATTGTAAATGTTTTTTTTTTCTTGATTTCTTCCTCAGATTGCTCGTTATTAGTGTACAGAAATGCTGCTGATTTTTGCACATTGATCTTATAACCTGTAACTTTACTGAACTCATTTATAAGCTCCAGAAGTTTTACTGTAGATTTCTCAGGGCTTTCTATGTATAGGATCATGTTGTCTGTAAATAGTGAAGTTTTTACTTCTTCCTTTCCAATTTGGATGCCTTTTATATCTTTTTCTTGCCTAAGTGCTCGAGCAAGTACTTCTAACACTATGTTAAATGGAAGTGGTGAAAGTGGGCATCCTTGTCTTGTTCCCAATCTTAGAAAGCTTTTATGATTTCACCATTGAATATGATGTTAGCTGTGGGTTTTTCATATATACACTTTATCATGTTGAGGAAGTTTCCTTCTATTCCTATCTTTTGTAGTGTTTTTTTTTTTTTTTTTAAAGATTTATTTATTTACTTTATCCATTTTAACCCCCCCACCTTCCCCATTTGCTGTTTTGTGTCCATTCGTTGGGCAATTCTCTGTGTTTGTTTCCTGCCATCTCTTCTCATCCTTCTCCTCCAGTCTTCACCAGGATTCGATCCTGGAGACCTCCGATGTAGGAGAGAGGTGTTCTGCCACCTGCGCCACCTCGGTTCCTGGCTTTAGGAGCTTTCGGAGCATCTCATCTTGTCTCTCCCCTGTTATGTCATCATCCTGCTGCATGGCTCCTGGGGCCTGGTGGCTCACCGGCACACAGAGCCTGGCAGCCCATGCGCCTTCTATATATATATATTTTTTATTTTACCGGGAGGTCCCGGGGATGGAACCCAGGTCCCTCCATATGGCAGACGGACGCCCAACCATTTGAGCCACATCCGCCCCCTGTAGTGTTTTTTTAAATCAGGAAATATTGCTGTATTTTTTCAAATGCTTTTTTTTTTTGCAGCTATAGAGATGATCATGTGGTTTTTTTCTTTCGATCTGTTTATGTGGTGTATTACATTGATTGATTTTCTTATGTTGAGACATCCTTGCATACAAGGGATGAAACCCACTTGGTCATGGTATATAATTCATTTGATGTGTTGTTGAATACGGTCAACAAGTATTTTGTTGAGGATTTTAGCATCTAGGTTCATTAGAGAGATTGGTCTATAGTTTTCCTTTCTTGTGGTGTCTTTGTTTGGCTTGGTATTAGGGTGATGTTGGCATCATGGAATGCATTAGGCAATGTTCCCTCTACTTCTATTTTTGGAAGAGTTTAAGCAGGATTGGTGTTAGCTCTTTCTGGAATGTTTGGTAGAATTCACCTGTGAAGCCATCTGGTCCTGGGCTCTTCTTAGTTGGGAGGCTTTTGATAACTAATTCTATCTCATTACTTGTGATTGGTCTGTTGAGTTCATCGATTTCTTCTTTTGACAATGTAGGCTCCTTGTGTTTTCTAGGAATTTGTCCATTTCCTCTAAATTATCCATCGTGTGGCATATAATTTTTCAAAGTATCCTCTTATGATACTCTTTATTTCTGTGGTGTTAGTGGTGATATCACTTCCTTGTTTCTTATTTTATGTGTTTGCATCTTCTCTCTTTCTTTCTTTGTTAGTCTAGCTAAGGGTTAGTCAATTTTATTAATCTTCTTGAAGAACCAGCTTTTAGTTTTGTTTATTTTTTCTAGTGCTTTATTATTTTCAATTTAGTTCTGCTCTAATCTTGTTACCCTTTTCTACTTCCTTTGGGGTTGGTTTGTTGTTCTTTTTCTAATTCCTCTAGGTGTGCAGATAGGTCTTTAACCAAGGATCTTAGGGACTTGAACACAGAAAGCAATTAAACATTGCTGAAAGAAATTAAAGAAGACATAAATAAATGGAAAGATATTCTAGGTTCATAGATTGGGAGACTTAATATCATTAAGATATCAGTACTACCTAAAGCGATGATTCAATGCAATCCCAATCAAAATTCCAACAGCCTTCTTTGTAGAAATGGAAAAGCCAATCATCAGATACATAAAGAAGGTAAGTGGCCCCAAATAGCCAAAACCATCTTGGAAAAAACACAAAATAACAAAGTTGGAGGACTTACATTTCCTGATTTCAAAACTTATTACAAAACTACAGTAATCAAAAGCAATCATATGGTACCAGCACAAGGACAAACATATAGACCAATGGAATAGAATTAAGAGTTCAGAAATAAATCCACACATTTATGGTTAACTGATTTTTGAGAAGGGTACCAAATCCACTCAAAGGGGAAAGAATAGTTTCTTTGACAAATGGTGCTGGGAATCCTAACATCTGTGAGCATTCGGGTAGCAGCACTCTTCCTGAAAAACAGGGTGAAAGGTCTGCCCCCTCCATGCCCAGAAGCAGACACTGCCCATCCCAAACACTTGGTCCAGACCTCAGCTTAAATGGTTCTGCCCTTGAAGTCATTCTTTTCAATTCATCCCTTTTCTGTCCCTTTCAGTCCTCAGGCTGGTAGTGGTTCACTCAAAGAAATTTCACAAAAAAACTTGTTGGCTTTGCACATAGTTCACAGGGGTCCAAAACATCAAAAGGGAGGGGGGGCTTCCCATTGATCCTTCCTGGATAACAGCATTCCCAATCCTTACTTCCCATAAAATGGCTGACTGGTTACATGCTCAGTTAAATTCTCACATGGAGTACTATTTTCTGGGGACTCACTTTCTGGAAACTCTGTCCCTGACAAGAGCCACTTCTGGCCCTAGTCTCAGAGCACAATATCTGGATAGGCTCAGAATTTTCTAAACTATCAATTTATGGTTTCTTTGTGCCCAAGAGTTCATTTCTCAGCTTATCCCTTTCCTCTCACATTTCACTATAAGCTACAAGGAGAAACCACCTGCATCTTCCACACTTAATTTGGAAATCTCAGCTAAATATCAAAGCTCATCACTTTCAAGTTCTGCCTTTCATCTGACATCAGAACTCAACTTCATCAAGTTCTCTGCCACTTTAAAACATGGATCACTTTTCCTCTTGTTTTAAACCAAGGATCACCTTTCCTCCTATTTCCAATAACACATTCATCATTTATGTCTAAGGCCTCATTGTAATTACTTTTAGCATCCATATTTCTATCAAAAGTCTCTTCAAAGCAATCTAGGCCTTTTTTATCAAGCATCTCACAGTTCTTTCAGCCTGTACTCATTATTCAATTCCAAAGCCATTTCCACAATTTTTGGTATTTGCAACAGCAGCACCCCACTCTCCTGGTAACAAAATCTTTTTTTAACTTCCTTGGTTGCTCAAGCAAATACCATGTGGTAGATCAGCTTAAACAATGGAAATTTATTAGCTCATGGTTTTAATGCTGGAAAAAGTCCAATCAAAGCATCATGAAGGTGATGCTTTCTCCTTGAAGACTGTGGCGTTCTGGGGCTGGCTGCCAGTGATCCTTGGTCCTGGGTTCCTTAATCACATGGCAATGCACATGGCAGCCTCTCCTGGGCTCTCCCTTCTTTTCTGGGTTCTACTGACCATCAGCTTCTTGCTTCCAGTGGTTTTCTGCCTATCTGTCTGAGTTTCATTCTGCTTACAAAGGACTCCAATAATAGGATTAAGACCCATCTTGATTGGGGTGGGCCACATCTTAACTAAAGTAACCTCATCAAAAGGTCCTACATACAACAGGTTCACACCCACAAGAATGGATTAAGTTTAAGAACATGTTTTTCTGGGGTACATACAGCTCTAAACCACCACAACATACAGTAGAATATTTTCAAGCCTTAAAATGGAATGAAGTTCTGATACATGCTACAATATGGATGAAACTTGAAAACATCATGTAGAGTAAAATAAGCCAGATACAAAAGAACAAACATTGTATGATTTCACTTACATGAAATACTTAGAATATGCAAATTCATAGAGACAGAAAGTAGATAACAGGTTACCAGGGGAAAGAAGAAGAGAAATAGGAAGTTAATACTTAATGGGTTTAGGGTTTCTGTTTGGGGTGATGGAAAAGTTTTAGCAATGGATGGTGGTGATGGTAGCACAACATTATCAATGTAATTAATAACATTAAATTGTATACTACAAAGTGGTTAAAATTGGAAAATCTATGTTGTATATACTTCTCCACAGTGAAAAATTAGATTATGAATTTAAAATCATTCTTTCTTACTATTAGCATTTATACTATAAATTTCATTCAAAGCACTGCATCCCACAAATGTGGCTATACTGCATTTTCATTATCATTCAGTTAGAAATATTTTCTAATTTCCCTTGTGATTTGCTCTCTGACCTATTCATTATATAGTATAACCTGTAACTTTTATTATATATAATATATATATTATATAGTATTTAATATCTAAGTTTGGGGGGATTTTCCAGATATCTTTTTGTTATCTATTTCTAATTTAATTCCACAGTGGTCAGAGGACATATTCTATAAGATTTCAATCTTTCGAAATCTATTGAGACATATATTATGGACCAACACATATCAGTAAATGTTCAATGTCTGTGCCACTGTTGATTATATTGTTTCATAAATGTCAATTCGGTCAAGATGACTGATGGTATCATTCAGATCATCTATATCTGTACTTTTTTTTTTTTTTTTTTTGTCCAGTTTTTCTATCATTTCTGAGAGAAGGGTATTAAAATCTCCAAATAGGATTGTGAATTTGTCTATTTCTCCCTTACATCTGTCAGTTTTTGCCTTATGTATTTTGAAGCTCTGTTATTAGGTCGTATACATTTAGGATTATCTCTTTCTGATGAATTGTTCCTTTAACATTATAAAATATTCCCTTTATGCCTGGTAATGTGGATTACCTTATATTCTATTTTGTCTAATATGAATTTGGCTACATCTACTTCCTTATACTTCCTTATGTTTGCAAAGAGCATCTGTTTTCATCATTTTCAACCCATTTGTGTCTCTATATTTAAAGTACATCTCTTGTATACAGCAAATGCTTAGGTCTTCCTTTTTAATCCAGATTGACAGTCTCTGCCAAGTAATTGGCATGTTTAGCTCATTTACATTTAATATAATTACTGATGTGGTTGAGTTTAGGTCTATCATCTTGCTATTAATTTTCCATTTGTCCCCCCATCTACATTTTTTCTTGATCTATTTCTCCTTTCCCATCCACTTTTTTTTTTTTTATTATTTAAATTTTTTTTTTATTATGGGTAAAAATCAAAATTCTCACAATACATACAAACATTTGCAAAATGATATATAAATATATATGCATATATGTGTATTTGCTTACAAAAATGTTGTTTATATATATATATAAACATATATTTTAAGAGGTGCTTAGATTACCCAAAATATTACACGGAACCCACTGGGATTCCCATGTTGCCTACCTCCCACACCGACCCCATCCACTTTTAAGTGAAACAAAATTTTTAAAAATTCCATTTAATTCCTCTATTGGCTTTTATTTATTTTTTTAGGAGGTACCGGGGATTAAACTCAGAACCTCATACATAGGAAGCAGGAGCTCAACCTCCGAGCTATACCCACTCCCCTCTATTGGCTTTTTTTTTTTTTTTTTTTTAAGATTTTATTTATTTATTCATTTATCACCCCCTTGCTGCTTGTGCTCGCTGGGTCAGCTAACCACACCGTGCGGGCGGGCCCGCCCCCACCAGGAGGTCCCGGGAACCGAACCCGGGGCCTCCCACATGGCAAACAGGAGCCCTACTGATTGAGCCACAGCTGCTTCCCTCTATTGGCTTTTTAACTATACCTGTGTGTGTGAATGTGTGTGTGGTTACTCTCTAGTCTACAATATAAGAATCTAATAATAATCAATTTATATTTATATATATTTCAATTTATTTAACTCCATTTTTGTGCCACTGTTGTCATATATTTTATCTCTGTAATAATCCCACAATATAATGTGGGTTTATTGCCCATTAGAGTCATTTGTCTTTCAACAAAAGTTGAGAAGAAAAAGGTAGTCTTTATATTTACCTATATGTTTATAATTTTTGGTGCTCTTAATTTCGTCCTGTGGATTTTGAATTTCCATGTAGTGTTTTTCTGCTTCAACCTGCAGAACTTCCTTTTCCATTTCCTGTAGTGCACATCTGTCATTGTGCTTGTTTGAGTTTTTATTTTCATTTTAAAAACAATTTATTGAAGTATATCATTCATACATGAACATACATAAACAATATAGTAAAAGAACTTACAAAACAAATATGCATATTATGCAGGGCTCCCATAAGTCAACCCACCACCAACACCTTGCATTGTTGTGAAACATTTGTTACAAACCATGAGAGAGCATCATCAAAATATTACTACTAACGAGCTCCTATCTTACATCTGGTGTATTTTTCCCCTAACCCACCCAATTATTTTATTTTATTTTATTTTTTTCTTTTTTTTAATTTTTATTATGGGTAAAAATCAAAATTCTCACAATACATACAAACATTTGCAAAATGATATATAAATATATATGCATATATGTGTATTTGCTTACAAAAATGTTATTTATATATATACATATATTTTAAGAGTTGCTTAGATTACCTAAAATATTACACGGAACCCACTGGGATTCGCATGTTGCCCACCTCCCACACCTCCCACCACATCCCACACAAACATCTCCCACAGTGTGGCCCACCACCCTCAATGAACTTACACATACTGGAGCCTTGCCACCAACCATAGACCACAGTTCACACTGTAGACCACACTCTCTCCCACTCAGTTCTTAGTGGTGTGTGCTGATTTAAAATGGCCTACATCCATTGCCACAACAGTACTCAGGACAAACTCCAACTCCCAAAGAAGCCCCTGTATTTCAACTGCTCATCCCCTCCCTACCCAAAACTGTCAAGTGGCCACTGGCTCCACCTCATTGTTATAATTTCTTGCATTGCTAGAATCACCATATGTGAGCAAGAGAATACCATCAAGTCCACTCTAGTCCATAGATCTTCCCCCAATCCAGAGGCGACTGGGATGGTGATGTCCACTCCAACTCCAAGTGAGAGAGTGCTTATATCCCATGGATATGGTGGGTGGGATGAACCTGCCTGCAGATGCAGGCCCTCTCCATTCCCTGGGATGGCCATTTCCCATCGTTGTCTCCTCACCAGGTGACTTGGATGAGTCCATTGAGCTGTAGGGTAGGAGTTGCAGCTCCACCTAGATTTCATGCACACCTGGCACATAGGTAGGCGGGAGGCTCCAGTCTCTGGAAGTATACCTAAGAAACTCCAGCATCACATGTAGGTTTGAATAGAAGGGACTGGTGAACCATGTGCAGGGGGGACTTATTTGAGTCTAATTCTGTCACTCTCAGGAGCACAGATTCCAAAATAGAACCCACTGATAAGGCATCAGTCTCTGGGGCTATCCCCCCTTATATAGGACCAGGGTGTCTCCGGAGCTCTCAGGAACCCCACTGAGTGGGGTGATAGGCACTTAGATGTTCTATGAGCTCCTACTGAGGTGTGCGTAAGAGTTATATACAGAAAACTACACAACACTGTTAAAGGAAATCAAAGAAGACTTAAATAAATGGAAAAATATTCCCTGTTCATGGATGGGAAGATTAAACATCATCAAGATGTCTATCCTACCCAAACTAATCTACAGATTTAATGCAATCCCAATAAAAGTCAACACTATATTTTTTAAGGAACTGGAAAAACTAACCACAAAATATATTTGGAGAGGTAAGAGGCCCCGAATTGCCAAAGATATATTGAAAAAGAAAAATGAAGTTGGAGGTATCACATTACCTGACTTTAAAACATACTACAAAGCTACAGTGATCAAAACTGCATGGTATTGGCACAAGGATAGACCTACTGACCAATGGAACCGGATTGAGAGTTCTGATATAGATCCTCGCATATACAGTCATCTGATATTTGACAAGGCCACGAAACCCACTCAGCTGGGAGAGAGTGGCCTCTTTAACAAGTGGTGCTTGGAGAACTGGATATCCATATCCAAAAGAATGAGAGAAGAATACCATCTCATACCTTATACAAAAATCAACTCAAGATGGATCAAAGATCTAAATATAAGAGCCAAAACCATAAAAACCTTGGAAGATAATGTAGGGAAGCATCTACAGGACCTTGTAATAGGAAATGGTTTCATGAACTTCACAGCCAAAGCACGAGCAGCAAGAGAAAAAATTGATAAATGGGATCTCCTCAAAATTAAAAACTTCTGCACCTCTAAGGATGTTATTAAGAAAATAAAAAGGCAACCTACCCAATGGGAAAAAATATTCGGCAACCATATATCTGATAGGAGCCTAATATCCTGCATATATAAAGAAATCCTTCACCTCGAAAATAAAAGGACAAACAACCCATATAAAAAATGGGCAAGTGACCTGAAAAGACACTTCTCCAAGGAAGAAATACAAATGGCTAAAAAGCACATGAAAAAATGCTCAACATCACTTGCTATCAGGGAAATGCAAATCAAAACTACAATGAGATACCATCTTACACCCATCAGAATGGCAGCTATTAAAAAAACAGGAGACACTAAATGTTGGAGAGGATGTGGAGGAATAGGAACCCT